>RJWH01002189.1:0-258665 GCA_004363575.1 Solenodon paradoxus
ACACACACACACCTCCCCAGAGCAGAGCCTTCCAGCTAAAAGTGCTCTCTGGATGCCTTTCCTGGCATTGGCAACACTGCAGGAGCAAACCAGCGTGCAGCATTGACGTGCGTGCTAGGAGAGAAAGGAGAAAGTGGTGAGGGAGACACTGGGCCTGGGCTGGTGGTGGAAAGTGACCCAGGCAAAATGAAGACAGTGGAGATCCCAGCTTGGACAAGATGAGCATGAAGGGGAAGACCAGGAAGAGGAAAGGCTGCCGCATGTCTGTGCCCAGAGGGGCCCCTCCCCAACCAGAGGTTCCCAGCCCCTGGAAGAACCTGCAGACACATTAGATGAGGTCTTAGATCCACCCTCTCAGGATTTGAGGGTGCTGGGGGGTTCACCCTGCAGCTTCTGAAGAGCTAGCATCACTGACCAGACTGTGACCACCGTCACACTGAAGAGCTGGCAGGGTGTTGGCCGCTTTTCATGTGATTTAACCCTGATAATGACTCCAGGACATGGTGGTGTTAGTGCCTGAGCTGGGATCACATGTTTGGGAGGGGGCAGAGCCAGGACTCTAATCCACTTCCCAGATCCAGATGTCTGATTTATTATGTTCTGGCACTGTTACCCTCCCCATACCACCAAGGCTTTAAAAAATTAATATTTATTCAGGTAACTTTGACTTACAAAATAATATAAATGCATATGAGCAGGTTCCTCATTCCTCAGATATATGACGACACACTCCACACACCACCAAAATACAGAAAGTTCTTCACCACTGTCCTTTGTACCACATCACCACTTGTCTCCACCCCCACCCCATTCCTTACTGATGACCTCATTTAAACTGTCCATGTCCAAGGACTGGTTTTGTTTAGTCTGTTCGTTTGCTTTGTTTCTCTATACTCCATATGAGTAAGATCATCCGGCATTTGTCTTTCTTCTTTTGACTTATTTCACTTAGTATAATCCCCTCTAGTTTTATCCATGCTGTCGTAAATGACAGCTTTACGTTTCTGAGGGCCATGTAGTATTCCATTGTGTATATATAGCACATCTTCTTTATCTATTCCTCTGAAGAGGGGCACCTCGGCGGTTTTCAATTCCTGGCTGTTGTAAATAAGCTTCAGTCAACATAGGGGTGCACGTATCTTGGAATTAGCCTTCCATCAAGACTTTTTTGTCTCATCTCATTTTCAGCTTTAGCAGCAGATGTTATACTGGTACATATGCTGGTACAGCTGCCTGGGGAAAGCAAGTTGATGAACTTCTGATTTCGCTTTTCACAGGTGACCATCTACCATTGGGATCTGCCCCAGGCGCTGCAGGATGTCGGCGGCTGGGAAAATGAGACTATTGTGGAGCGCTTTAAAGAGTATGCCAATGTGCTCTTCCAGAGGCTGGGGGACAAGGTGAAGTTTTGGATCACACTGAATGAGCCCTTTGTCATTGCTAACCAAGGCTATGGCTACGGGACAGCAGCTCCAGGTAAAGGCCCCAGGCTCCCCAACTTGTTAGCTTTTGTGGAGCATGTCATTCTTAGTGCCACCAAGACATGACATCCAGGCGGCATTGGAGGAGGAAACAGAAAGCCTGGTAGCTGTGCCTCAGAGTCCCTGCCTCTTGCTCAAAGCTGCCTGACGGGGTGTAGAGATTTCCCCTTCAGACACGTTTGCTAGATGTGAGCTTCTCATGTCAGTGCCTCTGAATGGCTTCATGCCTTTGCTATGTGCCTCTGACCTGCACACAGGGGACCTGCTCCCTGAGATCAGTGGACTAATTGACATAAGAAAGGAGAACTTATCAGACATACAGGCCCATGATCTGTTTTCTGCATCTCTCAAGTGCAAAAGTTCACCATAGTTGATTGGTTGGCCTGAGCTTGAACCAGTATGAGAGACATTTATGGTCTTTAATCCTACATAGTATAAACATTCTGCTGTGGACATATCAGTATCCTTGGTGATGGAGAACTATCCTGTGCCTGGGGTGACAATGTTAGAAGTAGCTTTTTTTTTTTTCTTAAAGGAAAGGTACAGGCAAGAACAAAGGCAGAGACAGGCAAGCAGGAAGAGAGGGGAGGAAGAAGCTATTTTATTTAGTTGTTCATCCTGGTTGAGCTCCTTACCCCAGGACCATGGGACTTACACAGCACGCGCCAGACCGCTGCTCCACCAGGGCGCGCCAGGAGTAGATTTTCTAAGACACAAAAACCTTTTTATTCCAAAATATATGAAGGGCTTTGAGTAAGAGATTGTAAATCTGTCCTTGCCCCCTTGCAAACCACCCAATTTTCCTTTTCCTTGAAAGAAAATTTGTGTTCATCTTTGTGATTCCTCAGGACCATGTGTAAAAGCTGGAAAAGCCACAAGGAGATGGGCTCCAAATTATTGTCCCTGTGTCACCCATTGGCCCTATCTTGGTACTTGGGCTCACTCCTCTTTAAACACAGGAGAGGCAGCGCTCAAGAAATCTGTGGGCCACCATGTCAGCTAGGTTCTTCAGCATGCTCAGTGCACAGTGGGTCCCCAGTGCCAGGTGTCTGTTCCTGAGGCACCCCCCCGTCTGGAGATGTCTGAGCCACTCTTGGGCAAGGGGTACAGAAAGCCATGTGGATCAGGTGCCTTCTATTTACCAGGCCCAGGGTTGCTGGTAGCTTCCCACAGGCTATTTTGTTTCCTTCTCAGAAAAACTTCCTATTGTCCACTCTGCCACTGCAGAACTGAAAGGTCATTATTACTCACCCAAAGTTACATGGCCAGCTAGTAAGAAGTGGAGTTAGGATTTGAATTGTGTCCTTCCTCATTGTATCTGTGCTCTTTCCCCTAAACACATGGAGGCCATTCAGCAGCAGAGAGCAATCATCTTGGTCACATCTTCTCTCTGTTGACATCCATGTGTATGTTTCCAGGAATCTCCTTTAGGCCTGGAACTGCCCCCTACATTGTTGGCCACAACCTGATAAAGGCTCATGCTGAGGCCTGGCATCTGTACAATGACGTGTACCGGGCCAGTCAAGGAGGCATAATTTCCATCACCATCAGCAGCGACTGGGCTGAACCCCGAGACCCAACCAACCAGGAGGACGTGGAGGCAGCCAGGCGATATGTTCAGGTCTGTTTCCTCTGGAAGTTGCTTGTGCTCTTGACTGCTTTCCCCTCCTGTGATAATCTAATGGAAATAATGTTAGATTGTGAAACAGATATTTAGGATCTAGGTCCTATTTTGCTATTATTGTTTTTGTGACCTTGGCAAAATCACCTAACCCTTCTGTACTTTAATTTTCTCATCTGTGAAATGAAATGATCAATAGACCTCATAGGTGTTCCTGGGGGTTGAACTTTCTTTTAAGTCTTTTTTTTTTTATTGAAAGGATATTGCATCTGACACTAACTTATTTTGAGGTATACATCGTAGCAAATTTACATTTATATATAACACAAAGGATTTATCAATGTTTCCCCTTTCCCCCCTTTATTTACAATTAATCCCCTTTACCCATTTCCCCTACTGTTCCCCCATCTTTTCAGTACCCTTTGATTTTCTTTTTTGTCCTCCACCACTTAAAGTCCATTGTTGTTTGAATTAGTTCTCTCTTTTTTTTAATTTAGTATTATTTAATTTGCCATTTGTTTGTTTTCTATCTCTACACACATCATGGAGTGCTGTCATACTATGCCTGTCTTCTCCTTCTGGCTTATCTCACTAAGCATAATTCTCTCTATTCAAGTTGCTACAAATGGCAGGGTTTCACCTTTTTGATGATTGCGTAGTATTCCACTGTGTATATATACCACATCTTCTTTATCCATTCATCTGTTGATGGGCATTTAGGTAGTTTCCAGCTCCTGACTATTGTGAATAATGCTGCAACGGACATGGGGGTGTGTATATCTCTTCAGATAAGTGTTGTTGTATTTTGAGGGTAAATACCCAGTAGGGGAATAACCTGATCATATGGAATTTAATTCTTTGAGGACTCTCCATACTGCTTTCCAGAATGGTTGCACCATTTTACACTCCCACTAACAGTGACTTAGAGTTCCCTTTTCTCCACATCCTCTCCAGCACTTATTATTTCCATTTTTTTTGGATGATAACCATTCTTACCATGTGTAAGGTAACATCACATTGTTGTTTTGATTTGCATTTCCCTGATGATAAGAGAAGTAAAACATCTTTTCATGAACCTATTGGACATTTGTTTGTTGTCCTTGGAGAGATGTCTATTAAGGTTATCAGCCCATTTTTTAAATTGTATTGTTTGTTTTTTTGTTGTCCAATTTTATGCGTTCTCTGTATATTTGGAGTATTAACCCCTTGTCTGAGCTGTGATAGACAAATATGTTTCTTCATTAAGTTGGATGCCTTTTCGTTTTTTTTGCAAGTTTCCTTTGCTGTGTAGAAGCTTTTTAGTTTAATGTAATCCCATTAGTTTATTTTGGATTTTATTTGCCTTGTGGTACGAGTTGAGTTCCCAAAGATATCTCTTGTCTATGTCCAATAATGTTTTGCCTACATTTTCTTCTATGTATTTGATGGTTTCTGGTCTTACATCTAAGTCTTTAATCCATTTTGAATTAACTTTTGTGTATGGTGTTAGGTAGTGGTCTATATTCAACCTTTTTTGCATGTGGCTGTCCTGTTCTCCCAGCATCATTTATTGAAGAGGTTGTCCTTGCTCCACTGCAAATTTTTGGCTCCTTTGCCAAAAATTATATATATATATATATATATATATATATATATATATATATATATGGGTTTATTTCTAGGCTTTCAATTCTGTTCCATTGATTTGTATTTCTATTTTTATTCCAATACCATGCTGTTTTAATTATTATAGCTTCGTAGTTGAGTTTGAAGTCAGGGAGCATGAATTCTCTGTTGTCGATTATGTTTCCTGAGGATTTCTATCCTGGATTGTTTGTTGTTCCAAATAAAATTAGTGAGTATTTTGTTCTATGTCTTTGAATGTCCTTGAAATTTTGATGGAAATGGCATTGAATCTGTATGCTGCCTTGGGTAATATGGCCATTTGATTATATTGATTCTTTCAATCTGTGAGGATGGAATATCTTTCCATTTCTTTGTGTCATCTTCTGTTTCTTTGAGCAATATCCTATAGTTTTTGTAGTTTAGGTCCTTCACCTCTTTGGTTAAGCTTGTTCCAAGGTATTTTACTTTTTTATGCAATTGTAAATGGTATTGTTTTCTTTAGTTCTCTTTCTGATTTTCATTGTTAGTAAACAGAAATGTGACAGATTTTTTAATATTAATTTTGTAGCCTGTCATTTTACTCTATTTGTATATTATTTCTAGTAGCTTTTTACTTGAGTCTTTGAGATTCTCTATGTATACTATTATGTCACCGGCAAAGAGTGATAGCTTCACTTCTTTTCCTATTTGAATACCTTTATATCTTTTTCTTGTCTAATTGCATTGGCCAGGACCTCCAACACCATCAAATAGTAATGATGAGAGTGGACATCCTTGCCTTGTCCCTGATCTTAGAGGAAAACCCTTCAGTTTTTCTCCATTGAGTTCAATGTTGACTATGGGCTTGTCATACATAGCCTTTGTTATGTTGAAATACATTCCTTCTATACCTATTTTTGGATGATTTTTAACATAAAAGGGTATTTATTCTTGTCAAATGCTTTTTTGGCATCTATTGAGATGGTTTTTGTTCTTTTTTAATTGATGTAGTGTATCATGTTTATTGATTTGTATATGTTGAACCATCCTTGCCTGCCTGGAATAAATCCTAGTTGATGACAGTGTATAATTCATTTAATATGTTGTGGAAGTTGGTTTACTAGTTTTGTTGAGAATTTTTGCACCGATATTCATTAAAGATATCAGTCTGTAATTTTCTTTTTTGATGCTATCTTTACCTGGTTTTGTAATCAGCATAATATTGGCATCATAAAAAGTGCTTAGAAGTTTGGCATCTTCAATTTATTTTGAACAGTGTAAGGATTGGTATTACTTCTTTTCTGAATGCTTTGTAGAATTCAGTGGTGAAGCCATCTGATCCATGGCTTTTGTGTTTGGGAAGCTTTTAAATTACTTTTTGATTTCCTTGCTTATGATTGCTCTGTTCATGATTTCTAGTTATTCTTGATTTAGTTTTGGAATATTGTACATTTCCAGGAATGTATCCATTTCATCTAGGCTACCCAGTATGTTATCATACATTTATACATAATATTCTCTTACAGTACTCTATATTTCTGCTATATCTGTTGTGACTATTCCTCTTTCATTTCTGACTCTATTTGTGTTTTCTCTCTCCTCTTTTTTGTAAATCTGGTTAGTGGTCTATATATTTTGTTTATTCTTTCAAAAAAACAGTTTTTTATTTCATTATTTTTTGGATAGTCTGCTTGATGTCTATTTTGTTGATTTCTGCCCTAAGTTTTATTATTTCCTTCCTTCCACTGGATTTACATTTCTGTTTTTCTTCTTTTTCTAATTCCTTTAGGTGAAGGTTTAGGGTTTTTTTGTTTTGTTTTGTTTTTGTGTTTGTGATTCTTGTTTTCTGAGGTAGGATTGTATCACTATAAATTTCCCTCATATTACTGCTTTTACTGCATCCCATTGATTCTGATATGTCGTCTTCATTTTCATTTAACTTCAGGTATTTTTAAATTTCTTCCTTAATTTCCTCCTTTGCCTAATGGTTGCTCAACAGTATGTTGTTTAGTCTCTACTCTTTTGCAGTTTTCCTTTCCTTCTCCTTTTGTTTGATCTCTGCTTTGATGCCATTGTGATCTGAAAAGTTGCTAGATATGATTTCAATCTTTGAAAATTTATTGAGACTTGTTTTGTGTCCCAATATATGGGCTATCCTTGAAAATGTTCTGTGAGCACTTGAAAAGAATGTGTAGTCTATAGTTTTAGGGTTAAGTACTCTCTGTATGTCTATTAAGTCCAGCTCTTCTATTGTGGTGTTTAGTGATCTTGTTTCTTTATTGATTCTGTCTGGATGGCCTGTCTTTTGCTGAAAGAGGAGTATTAAAGTCCTCTACTATTATTGTGTTGCTGTCAACATCTCTAGTTCTGTTAATATTTGCTTGATATATTTGAGTGCTCCTTTATTGGGTGCAAATATGAAAATAAGTGTTAAGCATTTTTGTTGTATTGATCCCTTTATCATTATATAATGTCCATATTTATTTATTTATTTATTTACCTTGTTTAGTTGAAATGCTACTTTATTTGATATGAGTATAGCAGTATCTGCACTTTTGGATTCACCATTAGCTTGGAGCACTGTTCTGCATCCATTCACTTTATGCCTTTGCTTTCCTGTTGCCTTTAGATGAGTTTCTTGCAAACAGCATATAGTTGGGTTTTGTCTTTAATCTGTTTAGCCACTCTACGCCTTTTAATTGGTGAGTTCAGTCCTTTTACATTCGCAGTGATTATTGACATTTGAGAATTTGCTACTGCCATTTTTACTTTTGTGGTTTTTTGATCTATTTGTTACTTGGTTTATATTTTTGTAAAGTTTCTTCTCTTTGGTTTACGTAGTAGAACCTCTTTTAAAATTTCTTGTAGAGGAGGTCTTGTGGCTGCAAAATCTTTCAGCTTTTGCTTGTTGGGAAAAATCTTTATTTCTCCCTCAGATTTGAGAGAGTTTTGTAGGATATAGTGTTCTCGGCTGGTATTTTTTTATCTTGTAGTATTTTGAAGACATCATTCCATTTTCTTCTAACCTGTAGAGTTTCTGCTGAAAAGTCAGATGGTAGTCTGATGGGAGAACCTTATATGTTACCTGCTTTCTTTCCCTGGCTACCTTTAGGATTCCTTCTTTGTCTCAAAGTTTTGATAGTTTCACAATTATTGTCTTGGTGTGGGTTTTTCTTGCATCTATGTAATTGGATGTTCTTTCCCCTTCATTGACCTGTATGTGTAAGCCGGTTCAGCAGTAAGGGGCAGAGACAAGGGAGCCCTTGGGCTCTTAAGCTAGATTTTATTATCCCGTGTGGAGGGCAGGAAAGCACCTCTCTGAGAAGAGACAGAAGGAGCAATCCAAGGGAAGAAGTGTGAGAGGGACTTTTAAGGGGGTAGTCACTGACTAGCATGGAGAGGGCTAGAGGTGGAATTCAGATAAGGCCATCTGGCTGAGCTGTTGATTTAGGGGTAGGAAGTCATGGGCTGGAAGGTTAGGAGATTATGGAGGGGTCGGGATGGAGTCCTCGAGTTCAGTAAACAGGAGGGGAGTTAAACAGCCTCTGGTCTTGCTTCAGACCGCAAAACGTTCCATTTCTCATGCTTGGCTGGAAAGTGACAGCTTTCACTCCTTTTGTCTCCTATATCATTCCTGACTTTTTTAAAATAAAAGATGAAGCGGAACAGGCCAAGAAGTCTCACATTGCTACTTCCTGCTGAATGGAGGTGGGTGGGTGGCGAAATGGGCACGTTGAAGGAGAGAAACCTTGTTTTTCTGTAAGAGAAGGAGGTTATGATCAGCGATACCGGTGGCAGTTCTGATGAAGTTAACTAGAAGTTGTGTAAGGCAGAGACCAAGTAGAAGGAGGGTGAGAAAGGGTAAGAATGGAGTGAGGACTGGGAGTTTCCAGGAAGACCAGAAAAAGTAAGTGGAGGTGGGGAAATTGAATGTTTTCTTGGAGCTGAATGGCTTTATTACGGAATTTGAAGATATTTTTCTTTATCTGGCCTGACTGGTTTATGTAGAAGCAGCATTCTTCTTGGAGGATAAGGTAAATGCCTCCCTGGGAAGCAAGAAGTGAAAGTAGCTGGCGTACAGTTCTGCAAGACCACTGAAGCGAGAGAGTTAATTTGGTTATGAAGGCCTGAGGCTGGTGGGAGTTGTGGAGGTGCCACTTGATGCCTAGGGTTGAGGCTGTCTCTTGAGTGACCTGAGAAATAAATTGGATTGGAGAGAGGCAGGGAGTGCCACCCTGGGAATGATTTCTTTGAGGATGCTGTAGATACTTTGTGGGCCTTTTCAGAGGTGGCAGGGAAGGCTTCCCACCAGCGCCAATCCTTTGTTCCTTATCAATTCAGGTGATACTTTCCTTGGCCAGGTGGCACCAGGGAAAATTCAATGCCCTGATAGCCAAACTTTGATCCCTGGTCTAAGGCTTGCTCCTGTGGAGGTCCCGACAGTGTGCTCATTTCTTGTTCTACGTTTGGGAAGTTTTCAGCAATTTTTTTTTCCCTTCTTTTTCTCTTCATTCTGGAATACCCAGTATTCTTATGTTGCCTTTCCTAATGGTGTCAGATAGTTTTCTGAGTGTTTCTTTGTTTGGGGGGGGGGGGGGTATTTTTTATTTATTTATTTTTTTTTCATTTAATTTCTTTCTTCTTTCTGAATTACTTTTCTCTATATCACAAACCCTTTCCTCCCTTTGGGTTATTCTATTCCCAGAGCTTTGTATATTATTCTTAGTGTCATTATCATCTTTAAATCCTATCTTTTGTTTTTTCTGTAGGACTTCAGTTTTTACCTTCTGCTCCTTGATTATCTGCTTGAGATCATTGGTTTGTTTTTCTGAATTTTCTTTTAACTCTGAAGTTGTTTGGTTGTAGCCTTGAATTCTTTATCTGCTATAAAAACCCAATCTTCTGTGTTCAGTTAATTTCTGGCGAGGTGCCATTTTGCTGTGATTCCGTTTCTTGAGGTTTCAAGGTGTTTCGTGTTCCCTCTCCCCCTGCAATATGGGTTCTTGTTGATTAGCTGATAGTTTTTCATGTTTTCTGCCAGGGGGCACTCTATTTTTGTTTCATTTTATTTTTTTGACCCTTACAGGCTTTCATCATGTTTTTTGCTGTGTGGAGGAGTGAAGATGGCTGCTGGGTCGGGGAAGTGTGTGTGTGTGGTGGGGGCGTCTGGGAGCAGTGCAAATGGAGTAGGGCCGGAGGCTTGTTTTGCTGATAAAAATTGATTGGGGTTGGGCAACTTGTCTCTGCTGGCTGCACTTGAACTTCTTGTCCTCACCAAACCATCAGGACTGAGTCCTTTCTGCAGGAGGCTCCTCCAGGGTCTCAGCCACTGGAGCCCAAGTCCCAAGGTAAATGGCGGGAGGAGCGCTGCACCTCTATGCTCCTGTTTTCCTGCCCTCAACTTGCTCCCTCTGGCCTTTATATAAATGTAGCCAGAGTCTGTGTAGGCAGCAACCAGTCTCCCCTCTCTCGCTGCGCTTGACCTAGGGTTGCCGCTCCCAGCTCTGTCTGCTTACTCCTACTGTCTACTTACTCCTACGAAGCAAGGCTGTCCCCGCTGTTGCCACTAAGGCTGGGGAGAGAACAAGGAGGCGATGGCAATTGCTGTCCCTGCAAGCCCCGTGCTGGCGGAGACCAGAGCGGCCCCTCTGCGCCCTCTCGAGGGCAGGCGCGTCCTGCTTCCGGACACCAGCACTGCTCCAGCCGCCAGGGAGAGCAAAGCACTCGCCTTTACTGCTGAGGTCTCATAGCACAACTCCCGCGACTTCTCAGCCACCTGTAGAGTCGGTTGCTTGACTCCAAGCTCCCTCTGTGTTCCAGGGCCTGCCTCGAGCTCCCGAAGTTCCAAAATGCCGCCGCTTGTGTGAACTCTGGAAAACTCCTGGGATTTTTTTTTGTGCAGTATCCTAGCGACCAACCTCTGCTGAAGCCATCCTTTCTCTGCCTCTTTTTCAAATCTGAAATATTTGTATGTCGTACTTGATGTAATGCGGGCTTGAAGTTAACTAATAGAAATCCCGTTTCTTCAATCTCCGCTTTGACTGTGGTAGCTAACAGAGCTGGGCTGCAATATCACACTTCACCTCTAGGTGTCACCACCTACTTTAATTTTTGATTGAGTGGTTTTCTTAAATCAGGGGCTTTAGAGTCTATGAAATACATTATGCCCCTCGTTTTCCAATTCCGTGAATTTAACATAAAGACATCCTTCTTTTGGTCGTGAATTTTTCTCTAAGAAGCAGACACTGGTAAGCAGGTGCAGGCAACAGGGTCCACTTAAATCTCAGTCTGGGCCCCTGATGAGAGAGAGATGGAGAGAACTGCCCTTGTCACAGCACAGCTCTCCCCTGACTCCTGCTAGTTAGTGTCTGTGAAGGGGTTAGAAAGCACCTCTACCAAGTTTCAGTGTGGGTCTTTCTCAGACGTCTTTGTCTCCAGATTGATCCCCACTTTTGACTCTGTGAATGAGCCTGAAGATTGTGGCCTTCTGAGGGGACACCAGGGACCCGGGTTTGCCAAACTTTTCATCAAAGAACTTGACAAAGATGTTCAAATTAACACGTGCAAACAAGAGCTTAATTTTCCCATGTGCTTGTCGACGAGGGAGAAAGTCTGGGGACAAAATCAGTGCATCTTTTATTTTAGACTCATAAAACTGGTGAATTAGGAAAATATTTTGTTTTCTGAAATCAAAACCCTAATTTCAGGAAATGTTAGGCTGTTGTCTCATTAGCTTGAGCTGCTTGGCTGTTGAATATGATCCTGAAGCCCAAGTCTATGATAAACACAACCCTGGCACTGAGCCTTCATGAAAAGGCTCAGTTTGTGTGTCCAAGACTCGTCTCTGAGTGTGGAATCCCTTCCTCTCTGCATGTTTGACGTGTCAGCCAACAGGTGAGGGAGGATGTAGAGAGACAGAAGATGTCAGCACCCCAGCATGATAGTGTTCAGGTACCACGTGGCCTCCCTAAGGGTGAGAATGGCTTAGCATTGATTCCAGAATATAGATGGGAAAGTTTCCACTTTAGAGCTGCCCATCTAAAATCCATGATGAATCCTTTGCTTGGGCAGCCAGGAAATCTTGGCAACTCAGCCCTCCCCGCAAATTCTGGTCAATCCTTAGACATGATAATGTGAAGGAACTGCTGTGTGGTAGAATTCACAGCCCGTTTGCTTTTAGTCTCCCTCCCCCGTTTTGTGGGACCCTTCTAGCGGCAGTCAGGCAGCATTTATGAGGCAGAACTGCCTCAGGGAGATTGCAGTAGGTATAAAAGACCCGTGGGCATTTAAGCTGCAACATGCAAGGAAATGGTATAAGATCGAGCGCATGGGTGCACCCCAGAGGCTCAGCCGATAAGATGTAGGTCATGGAAAGGTCAAGGACTCAGGTTCAAAACCTGGGGTCAGGGAAATGGAAAAAAAAAAAGATTTGGAGTGTGGATAAGAGATTTGGGTCCAGTGATACCTGAGCAGGGAAGCTGCTGTTTCCTGAGGTGCCCACATTAATGCCAAGCCTGACTGTCTACCCCATCCCACCTGCAGTTTATGGGAGGCTGGTTTGCACATCCCATTTTCAAGAATGGAGACTACAATGAAGTGATGAAGACCCGGGTCCGTGACAGGAGCTTGGCCGCGGGCCTCAGCAAATCTCGGTAGGTCCTGGTGCCCGCGCACTCAGCTGGGAGAGGCTTGGGGAAGTCTGCTCTGTGGCACCGAGCTGAGGCTCTTGTGTGGACGGCGGTGATGAGAGTGTGGCCAGTGGGGTCAGAGAAGTGTGTCTTCAACAAGTTACTCGTAGTTTCGGCGCTTGCAGTGAAGATTGAACACGATGGTGAGTATGAAGCTCTTGGAGCAGGACAGGCGCTGCTAAGTACTTGATAGAAAGCAACTGTGTCATTATTCTTCAGAACAACCAGGAAATTAGGCCCAAGACCACCCTCTTAGGAACCCACTACTTCTCTCCAAAGACACAGTTCCCATTGGTTCTGTTGCTTCCCCTTACGAGGGTGGACAGCAGGGTGGTGGCTCGGCATGTCTTTTTGTCATTTAGGCCGCAGGTGGTGAGTTTGCACTAGAGCAGTTCTACTTCCTGGCCCACCCTTCTCCCAAAGAAAGTACTAGTCAAGTCAGCAGCAGCGAACAGTTGTCCAACTTCTGTTTAATCCTATTTAAAGATTAGTAAGCGGAGGCACAAAAGATCAGGATCAGGCAACTATTAAGTAATGGTGCTGGGACATGAAATCCGGCTGCCTGATCCCAGGGCCCGCACTCCGGCTTAAGAGTCCTCTGGCGGGGGTGAGACATGTAGTATGTGGAAGGGGACAGAGTGGCCTGGCCTTAGTAATGCATCCCCACTCCTCCAACACCCCTGCTGGCTGGTGAGAACGAGTCCTGTGGAAAAGGCTCTGCCTCAGGGTCTGATGTGCCAACTCTGGTCTGCGACAAGCAGGTAACTGCCCCAGTCTATCATCACCATTTTGCTGAACACCTACTATGTGCTTGGATCAGGGCCAGAGCCAGGGGGTTCATGCAAGGAGAGGATTCCGAGTCTGGCTCCTCAAGCTGCTAACTGACCAGCTGGGAAAGCTCATCGTTCCAAGATATTTTATTCCCCACTTTCTTCATGCAAAGAAAAATGGAGATCAGGGTGGGCTGGGTGACCCGGGAACCTTATGACACGTCAGGGACAACAGCCTGAACAATGAACAGTGTGTGGGAGAGCAGAAGGCATTTCACCCAAGGGGAAGGGGTGTGAGCAGCAACCTGGAGGTAGGAACGAGGGGCGCAAACAGCTGGGGTGGGGATAGACCTGGCAGCAGTGGAGGGACCAACACCACCTGGAGGCAGAGGAGCTCTTGGAGCTTGGACAGAAGGACTTAGCCTTGATGCCACAGACCAGGAAGAGATGGCTGACTCCTAAGCAGGGAGGTGTGAGGGGTAAGAGCGGCTGGGTTTTTGTTTTCTCCCAGCATTTCAGAAACCCCAGGGAGGGGAGGTTTTTACCCCAGGTTAAGGGTAGCAGAAAGGTCAGGACAAAGCTGTCAGACAACGACGCTGGGCAGTCTGTAGGAGCTCGAAAGCACAGCAGCAGTCCCGCGGGCAGGACGTGGATGTCAGGATTCAGGAGAGGAGCCTGTAGGGGCTGCGTTCGGATGAGCCATCAGACAGCCCAGCCCGGTCTCAGCTCAGCAGGCCCTCGAGCGCCTTCACTTCATGCTGCCGCTTTATGACAGTGACGAGGAAAATCCTGGCTGACGTGGGTGGAAAGGACCTTATTGAGGACCTGTTTTGTCATATGTTGTCTTCACTTAAAAGTTGCAGTTTCCAAGAAACTCGCAACAGTGTAAGTGAGGATTTAAGTATACATGGAAAATGTTCTATAAATGTTGCAAAAACCAAAACCCAAAGATGCAGGAAAATCATGTGACTGCAGAAGTTCAAATCTCAAAAAGTTTGCTAACTTCAATATATAAACTAGTCCCCCTATTAACAAGGAACGATTTTGGAGAAAAGAGGCAGAACGAAACAAACCACAGCAAAAACAGTAATCTGAAAGAGTAGAATATGGAAACATAAATTATGAGATATTATAAACTTATGAACATAAAGGGCGCAATCTTAATTTCAAAATCTGTCATAGATGGTAAGTATCCGAAGTTGCATCATGCATCTCTCTCTGTCTCTGTCTCTCTCTCTCTATATATTTAATTTTTGTTTTCAAGGAAAGGTGCAGGCAAAAATGAAGGCGCGCAGAGGCAGGTAGGCGAGAAGAGAGGAGGAAGCACTTTATTTAGTTGTTCATCTTGGGTGATCCCGACCTTGAGATCCATGTGGAATGAGTCCTGTGGGTTTAACCATTAGACCACCAGAGTGCCAACTGCATATATTTGTTTGAAAGAAATTGTGTGTCCATGTCCATCCCTGAAGGGGAGTTTTCTAAAAGGGTAACTTGTTTATTTTTCCCACAGGAAGAGAGGGTCTGTGACAAGGGAAGGGAGGTTTATGGTCTGGGAGGAGGTGCCCAGCTTCTTGCATAGCAGCTGGAAGGGTGTCTCCTCCTGGTCAGTCCCAGCAGTCACTGCATTGCACCTGCAGCTTAGATCCTGCTCTCGCCCCAAAGCGCGGCTCTCCCTGAAGCCCCCGCCCTTAATGGTGCCTTCCACGCAGGCTCCCCGAGTTCACAGAGAGCGAGAAGAGGAGGATCAACGGCACCTATGACTTTTTTGGGTTCAATCACTATACCACCGTCCTGGCCTACAACCTTAACTATGCCTCTTGGATCTCTTCCTTTGATGCAGACAGGTGAGTTGGCCAACAGGGTGCCTAGAACAATTTTTGGAAAAGACAGCCCACCTTTGGAGGAAAGCTCCTTCATGATGCCCTAGAACTGGGTTTGCAAGGTAAGCCCTGTGTCCTGCGATACAAAATCACAGCTCTATCAGCTTGATAGTAATACACCTTAAGATTTCCTAGGTGCTTCCCGTGAAACCACGCATGCTTGATGGTTTTTTTAAAAAAGTGTTTTCAAGAATATTTTTCTTCTCTTAGTTTTTTGGCCAGACTTGCTTCACTTAAGATTGTATTTCAGTCTACATTCTTGTAAAACAAGAAGAAAAAATTTCCCCTTTTTTGGGGTAAAGGTTAAACTATTTCTGTATGACACAAAAACATTCATGGTGGAAACATTAAAGATCAAGAATAGAAAATTCTTGTGTCATTGCTAAAGAGTGTATCACTCTATAAAATATCTTTACATATAATTTTTACATATAATTTTATGGTAAAAATACTGCATATTATATGTGTGTGTGTATGTATGTCACACACATATATATCTAGTTACAAATAGTTTACTTATTACCAAAAAATGATCATGTATATACACTGTTTTATTCCTTTTCTAACAAGCATCTTTCCACATCATTGGTATGAATCTGTCCAGGTTCATTCTTTGACAAACCCTTACACCCCACTGCAGCCGGCAGCCACCAGTCAGGTTCAACAAGCTGCGAGGCAGCCACCCTGCTGCCTGCTTTGAGCACTTAATTCATGGCGCCTCATCAGTCCTAGGCCGTCTCCCCAGTGAACTGTGCTCAAGCTTCTGGAACGCGCCACATTCAATTCAGCTGAACAAGACTTCAGTTACTGGTAGAACAACTTTTTTCTGAGCGATATGGAGGTTAAACATTTACCCCCAACCACCACTCCTGACACCACGCGCTCACAGCAGGTGCTCCTTTGGCATAACCCGTGGCCCTCTCCTCATCCATCACTGCAGGAGCCGGGGCTTAGGCACCTGAAGCAAGTCCCAGCCTATCTGCTGTCATCACACAAATGAGGGTCCCAATTATTGATGCCCCTAGTCAAACCTATGACCTGTGTGTGCCATTGACCAGATGTAGGTAACTCAGGGGAACCCCATTTTCTGAAGTCATATCCCTCGCAGTCCATGGGAGAATGTGGCAAGTAAAACCCAGGGCCCTTTAGCATGTAAGGAGGTGCCGTTCTGTTACCAGAGCACATGGAGTGTTAGGTCCGGGACAAGGCTGTTCCTCTGTGTAGAGGAGCCGGAAACAGAGTTCTTCGTGTCTTGTGCAAAGTTAAACAGGAACGAGTGGCATAACCAGAAATAGCAAAGAGAAAGGAATGTCAGGCAATTGGACTCTTCCGGGTTTAATTGTCTTGTTTAGAAAAATCCTAAGGCTTTTTCTAGTATAAATCCTGTTCTGTGTTTGTGTAAAGGGCCTCTTGGGATTTAGAAAACGAGACCTAATCATTAGTGTTTGAACTCCTAGGGGAGTTGCTTCCATCACGGATCGCTCCTGGCCAGACTCTGGCTCCTTCTGGCTGAAGATGACTCCTTTTGGCTTCAGGAGAATCTTGAACTGGTTAAAGGAGGAGTACAACGACCCTCCGATTTATGTAACAGAGAATGGAGTGTCCCAACGGGGAGAAACAGACCTCAATGACACTGCACGGATCTACTACCTCCGCAGTTACATCAACGAGGCACTCAAAGGTACGGACACCCACCCCTACCTCGATGTACAACTTGACCAGTTGGAAACATCTGCAAACATCTGCAAGAGGGCAGTAGTGTATCCATGAGCCCCAGTAAAAAGATAAAGTTTTTCACTCATGGTGGGTTGAAGTCTTTAAGGGCTGCACTGAGTTGTTTTCTTCCTAGATTTAAGGTCAACAAATAAGCCCAGTTGCCTGATAAAGCTGAAACCTGAGTTGCTAACCTGAGCCATTTGCCTTCCTTGATTCTGCAGAAGTCTGAGGGGCCTCCTGAGGGACGGTTTGGGCAGGGGACAGGAAGAATGGGTGGGGGGTTGTCTGCAAGGTCTTTTGTTAATACAGCCAAAGTTTGAGACCCTTGGCTTAGTAGAATAAGGGACAGGACTGATAAGGAAACCATTAAGAAATGCTAGTAAAAGAAAAAGAACACTGTAGCAGCTAAAAGAAACTACTAGAAAATCTTACACCAAATAAAATATTTTCTATATGAGGGCCATTATTTTTTTTATAGGGAGTATTAAAACTCGAAGGCACTGAAGGCCAATATCCCAAAGATAGATGTGAAGACAGAGGGCTGTAAATGACTCAGTAGGATTACTTTAATCGACTCATGTTCTTGACTCCCATTCAGAGCTGAGCTTTTCTAGAAAGATGCCGATAGGCCCGCTGTTCCATTCATAGAGGACGAGCTAACACTTAATGGACAGGACGAGACGACTCTCAAGAGTAAAAGAGCTCACTGTACATGCAAGTGGAGTCAATGGGGAGCGCTGTGGGCAGGCACGGCCTCAGCAGGCCTGAGAGAACTAAGTGTCTTAAAAGACAAGGGAAGCTTAACTTGGGACTTCTGTGTTTGACAGCTGTGCAGGATAAGGTGAACCTCCGAGGATACACAGTTTGGAGTGTGATGGACAACTTTGAGTGGGCGACAGGCTTTGCAGAGAGGTTTGGTCTGCATTTTGTGAACTATACTGACCTTTCTCTGCCAAGGATCCCCAGAGCGTCAGCCAAGTTCTACGCCTCTATAGCCCGATGCAATGGCTTCCCTGACCCCGGTACAGGGCCGCACCCTTGTCTCCAGCCAGAAGGTAAGTCATGGTTCTGGGAGGGACTCAGGCCAAAAGGCAAAGTTGAAAGGAATCTTTTCAGTCTTTTTCTCTAGTTTATTTCCCTTCTCTCTGCTTTTCTATTCTCTTCAGCCAACCTGTATTTATTTTCTTTGCATGTTTGATCCTCAGAAGTCTTTTTTTTTTTTTTTTTTTTGGTCACCCTGGCCCCAAGGATCTTGAACCTGGGTCCACAGCTTTCATAGCCTGTGTCTTAGCCACCTCAGCACCCAGAGGGGTCTTTTTCCATTCTTGGGAGGGGAACAACGGAGCTGAGGGCTAATGTTCTTTAGAAACTAGGCCCTGGTCTGGGAAGAGCAGGTCTTGTCCCAGCTCTACCACTAATTTGCTGTGCAACAGTAGACAAGAAACTAGGCAAATGCTTCTGGGCTGTTGCAAATACAACCTCTGTGAAAACAGTGCATGGTACAAAGTGTCCAGTATTGACTGAATGACTGAAAAAGGATACATCACTATATAAATGAGTCAATTAGCCAATTTAGGTTATACTTTAATTGCTGATGCAGATGTTTAAAAATAATGCTACTCAACTTCACTAGAGGCTTGTCACTGAAAGGGGTGATCACCAGCACTTCAGCGATAAGCTCTCTGGGTACCTGTGTAACTTCTCAAGTCCACGAGTCTAGTCTGGGCTTCATATACCACAGATCCCGTATCTGCATCTGTCTCTCGTGCAGAAACTGCCCTTTGTTGTTCTCTCCTAGATGCCGGACCCACTGTCGGCCCTGTCACAGAAGAGGAAGTTGAGTTCCTGGGCCTAACACTCGGCATGACAGAAGCCCAGACGGCTTTATATGTTCTCTTTTCTCTTGTGCTTCTTGGCGTCTGCGGTGTAGGATTTCTGTCGTACAAGTACTGTAAGTCCTCCAAAGAAGAGAAGACACAGTCAGGCCGACAGGAACTAAGTCCTGTTTCTTCCTTCTGACCCACAAGCTGCCATCTCCTCTAGTACATAAAACAGATCTGGTTTCTTTTTATACTTTTGCTGTCCACAAAATTCCTTAGGATCTTACATTTTGTCTGTATTGGACTTCCTGTAAAGATCCTCTGCACCAAGTTAATCTGGAAGGACTTCAAGTCTGTGATTCAAATGGAAATGACCGCATCTTGCCCCAGTATCAGGACTTCATTTGGGCGTTAGAGGGCTCTGCAGGTTGTCTACTAGATCTGTGAGCCATTTAATTTAACTTAAACTAGACACATCTAGGGGGTGGGGGGAGACTGAGACATTACAAAGCTAACTATAAAAAGCAGTTTAGTAACAGAATAGAAGGACCAACAGGACTCTCTCTCTCTCTCTCTCTCTCTCTCTCTCTCTCTCTCTCTCTCTCTCTCTCTCAGATGGCGAATCGATTTTTAAAAATCAACAAAGGAAAAAAGACTAGACATAGATCCAATTATGTATAGGAACAAAGTACATGTGACAAAGGTAGCATGCCAGTTAGGGGGACTGGTGTATTATTCCATAAATGGTGGTGGGTCAGGTCAGCTACTGAGGGAGTTAGTCACAGGTATGGGAAAGGGAACCAGATCCTTCTCTAGATACCAGATTTAAATATATAAAAATGAGACCGTGAAAATACTCAGATAGATGGGCAGATTTTTTAGAATTAATTTTGAAGTAGGAAAGGTATTTATAAGCGCGATCCAGAGGTCATAAAGGAAAACACTAAAAAAGCTGACCAAATATTGTAGCAAAAAATTACCATCAATAAACTCGTCAAGGGAGAGGGAGAAGATATGGAGAGCATGTGCTAGAGTAGGGGTACCATTTTCTTAATATACATGGAATTTTTAAATCAGTATGATGAAAAACACAAAATAAAAACCGGCAAAGAATGCAATTAATAGAAATGACCATTATATTAAAAGAGAGTTTCATTCGTGGTCAACAACAATGCATATAAGATGCATGAATATTTTCATCTATTATATGTTGACAAGATGACAGTGTTGGCAAGGATATGGAGACATCAAAATTCTTATACATTTTTGGTATGGGCATTAAATTTATACAGCCTTTAGAGGAAGCCATTTGGCAACATTTCTTTTAATCGAATTTTCAAAAGGCCTTGGACTCAGTAAGTTATACAAATATATTCTACAGGTGTATTTTCACAAAAAAAGAAATCTCAAAAATGTTCACTACAGCAATGTCTGTAATAGAAAAACAAAACCAAAAACTTGTGATAACCAATGACCACTAGAGAATAGAGAAGTTGGGGTACACTTATCAAGTAGAATACTATGCAGCCATTAATAAGAATGAGGTAGCTATGTGTTGATAGGGAAAGATCTTCAAGACTGTGTAAGAAGTAAAATGTAGTAGTATATATAATATGATCTCATTTATTTAAAAAATAAAGATTACATATTTGCTTATATATGATTAAAATCTTTCTGAAGGTTACAAAAGAAACTTAATAGAGGTTACCTTTGGGGGATAGAACTAGAGATATAGGATACAAGGAAGGAGATTTTATTTTCATCTTATAGTCTTCTATACTGTTTTCAATTTTTAATCATGTATACGCTTCTTAAAATATAAAATTGAGGCATGCCCTGGTAGCTCAGGTGTTAAGTCAGCAACTGGGGCACAGACCATGTAAAGCCCAAGGACCTGGGTTCACAACCTGGGGCAGGGGAGGGGGAACAACCCAAATGAACAAATAAAAATGCTTCTTCCTCCTTTCTCTTCCTGCCTGCCTTCCTCTTTTTATATATATATATAGAGAGAGAGAGAGAAAGTATCCTATTCAAAGATTAAGAAGCATTTTTTAAATTTTTGTCCAAGATATATTTGATTTTTTTCAAGACAAATTTTGAGGTACTTTGCTTTTGTAAGTAGCCTTTCTACTATCGAACTCATAAGGTGACATCCACCTGACAGATTTAAATTTTTTTTTGTATCACAGTACCTTTTTTTTTTTTTTAACCCCTCACCCCAGGTCTCAAACCTGAGTCCATAGGCTTTACATGGCTTGCACCTCAGTCACATGAGCCACAAGGGTATGCGCTCATATTGCTGCATCTTTAAAGATGACAAAACTATACATGTAGGATGTTTGCTTGAGACCAGTTTTCAAATGCACTTTTGAAATTATGGAAATACGATCATTACAGGAAAAAGAGAAATTTAAGGAAAATTTAATGGGCGCAAAAAACTAAAATCACATATAACCGATCTTACCATTATTAATGTTTTCGTGGTTTTTTCCTTTCCTTGTTAATACATAGCACTATCATATATAAAATGTGTTTACAAAGCTGAGATCATATTGTACCTACAACTTTGTACCCTACTTTTCCCCCAACACATAACGGGTGCTCAATAAATATACATTAAATTGAATTGCTGAATGATTATGGTACCATTTTTTCTCATAAAAAGTTTATTCTGCGGAAGGCATTTAGTTCGTTTCTAGGTCTTAAGTAAACTAGATAGCACTTAATGTTTATACTTAAATTGCATTTATGACCATTCATTAGGAAAAATTATTGGATCAGCATATTAGATAATATTTAAGGTTTCTGATAAAGTTTCTCAGAAAATTAAACCAGGTTTCACTCCTACCAACAGGTCCCAGGTTATCTCACTGTTTCCTTGCCAGTACTGTTACCATTTAAGAATCATTGTTATAAGCAGAAAATAAATATGTTCTGAGAGAATTTCTCCCTCTCATTACAAAAGTCCTATTTGTTCACTCAAGAGTGATATCATCCAGCCTAAAGTCGGAAGGTTAAAAACTGTCATGTTTACTCCCTTTCCCAAACCTCAGTTTAGCGGTCTCTACTACAAAAACATGAATAAGATAGCATGTAAGTCAGATTAAGCATCTCTTTAAAATTCTTAATAAACAATTTTGTTTAAAAGCCTATTTTTATTCCATACTTCTTTTTTTATTCCCATACTGCAGATACTTTAGGTCTCTGAGTATGATTACTGAGAGCAAAACTTCAGTATAAAGGTGAGAGAACATATGTTGTAGACAAGCAGCAGTTTTTGCCTGTGATGAGAATAGCGTGCCTCACTCACAGGCAAGACAGTAATGTAGTACCAATGCATCAGAAAATTTCTTCCTTTGGTGATATTTAAGATAAGGTGGTCAGCTAATTTCCTGCGATAACTAAGCAGTACACTGGGGGGACAAATCAAACACAAGACCTCAACAGAGTCCGCAAAAAAAGATGCGAGGATAATAAAGATCATTCCAATTTTTGGAAAAGTCTTTTTATTCAGTGTTTAAGTAGAATTAAAAACAAGGTTTTGCTTCTGGCTGATGAGCAAAGAGAGAAGTCAAAAAAATTAATCTGACTGGCCAGTTAAAATGGTCTGATTTCAGTTAAATTAGTGACATAACGGTTACTTTGTGTGGGCTTATGAGATTTGGAGGAAAATAGATTTAAATAAAACCTATCATCCAAGGGTAATAGGGCTTATGGGTATATGAAATACTGAATAACAAAGCTAATAAAAGGGAGACTGTAGCAGACTTTTTGATTCTTTTAGGCTTCTAAGCAGTTGGTTATTGTATGCAAGGACCTAGCAGCTAGTTTATTTATCTCTTGACTTGTCTGAGTTTAAACAACTGTGATCCACTAAGCAGGAATAAAGAGATACTTAATAGATAATGGAAAACATAAAACATTCCCATTTCTGCAGTGAATTTTAGTTGAAGTAAATCATAAGAGAAACAATGATTATTGCACATATCGTACTTGTCACACTACATCTGTTGAGTAGAATTTCCATTCCAAGTGTTGTTTTCATCCTCACCATCATCTTGAGTCCTCAATCTATATATTTTCCCCTCCTTTTTAAAGTCTTCACCGCGCTTCTCCAGCACTCTTTTTCTGACTGGTTCCCTGATGTAACAAAAGAGGGAGAAAAGAGAAGATGATATAAAATGGAAACAGTACCATAAAGCGGTTTGCTTTAAACTTCCAGTGGTGTAGGCAACTATATTATAAGGAAAGTTCATGAGAAATAGATCTAACACAGTACTAGACTTTATATGTTCATCTATTTTCCAAACCAAATCAGTCAAATCATATGTTCCAATTCCATGTCTTTCTTGATGACTTTTAAAAGAGTGGGACTATTGGCCAACTACTGCTCTAAGACTAGAAAAAAGTTCTTTGTGTCTCCACTTAAGGACATATGGAAGAAGTCTCAATACTGGTCTGGGCAATGATTTTTTGGACACCAAAAGCACAAATAACAAAACAAATCAACAAATGGGACTACATTAAACTCAAAAGCTTTGCTCAACAAAAGAAATAATAAAATGAAGACAACTCTAAGGAGTTAATATCCAAAATATATAAACAACTCGTACAACTTAAGAAAACTTGATTTAAAAAAGGTGCCTATGAACTAATTAGGCATTTTTCCAAAGAGGATGTCAAAATGCTTAACACATCACTACCAGGGAAATGCACCTCAAAAACCACAATGAGATACCACCTCACACCAGTTAGAATGACTATCATCAAGAAAACAAGTGACAACAGGTGCTAGCATAGATATGAAAAAGGAAACCCACGCATACTGTTGGTGGGAATGTAAATTGGTCTATCCACTATGGAAAATATGGAGGTTCCTCAATAGATCTACCACATGATTCAGCATTTCCACTACTGGATGTATACCCAAAGGAAATGAAAATAGTATTTCAAAAGATACATACATTCTCATATTTACTGCAGCATATTCATAATAGGCAAGATATGGAAACAACCTAAATGCCCAATGATGGATGACTGGGTAAAAAAAAATGTGGTATGTAGTCATGCACCTCTTAGTAGGCAAACAGTCTGAGGATTATATTGTTCAGCAATTTCATGGTTCTATGAACATCAGAGAGTAATTATACAAACCTAAGTGGTCTAGCCTACTACTCATGTTATATATATGGCATAGCCTATTGGGATCACTGTCATATATGTGGTCACTGCTGACCAAAACATCATTAAGTGATGCATGATGAAGATGTAAACGGAGTATTACTCAGCCATGAGAAAGGATATCCTACCATTTGTAACAACATCAATGGAGCTTGAGGATGCTAAGTGTGATAAGTCAGAGAAGGACAAGCTACTATATTACATTTATATGTAGAACCTAAAAAAACTGCAAACTTGGGGGAAAAAAAAGTAAAACAGTGGTTACCACAGGGTGAGGGGGAGAAGACTGATGTTTAAGAGTACAAACCTGCAACAAGCAATAAATAGCCAAAGCGGCATAATGAATGCAGATAATGACAGCGCACTATATTATGTAATATGAATGCTGTACAGCTGCAGATCACTGTAAATGCATAAATGCAGCACAGTAATATGCTGTACACCTTAAGCTAAAAAAAAATGGGGGTTGGGGACAACAGGGTAAAGGGCATTAATTATAAAGTGGAGGGGGAAAAAAAGGAAATACGGGTAAATCTATTGTGCTATATGCAGATGTAGACTTGATATTATGTACACCTCAAAACAAATTAATGTTAAAATACAATATCCCTTTAATAAAATCTATTCTAAAAATAAAAGGTTCCTTGGTTAAGGCCCTAACCCAAAAAAACTCTGAAGGAGGCAGCATTTTCAAGAGAATATCCAGTTTCCTCAGTATGGTCCTTCCCTGAATAACCCAGAGAAAGATGGCCAGTCAGCAGATCAAAGAATCATCTGCATTAAAACGATCTAGGGCACATCTAAAGAAAGATGACTGTGAGAAATTAAGGGAATGAAACAGTTTGTCAGACAAAGCATGGCTATCAAGAAATATATTACTTATTTAAAACTGAAAAAAAATCTGTCTTTATAAATTACAGGATAAAGAGAATTCAACAAATATAAACAGGTGAAGTTACTTTCCATAAATAATGTTCTGAAGCTTAGTTGTGTCATCTCTCTAAGAAGCTCACTAGAATTTCCCTTCACTGTAGGAACTCAGGAAGAAATGTGCAGAAAGAAGCAAAAGAGCCCATAATAAAAATTTTCATTTTGAATAAGGCATTGGGTATTACTAACATTTTGCAAACGGGGAAAACACAGATACCTTCTCTCTGAGTTGCTAGACGACGCAATGTTTGAGGATTCTGACGATGCTGTTCTCACTGAGGTCTGTGCAGGAGGATTACTAAATAAGAAGTTGCTAATCAGTCTCCAGATAGCAAGGAATGGATAAAGCACTGTCCCCAACAATGTCCAAATGTCTCCACCGGAAGAATGAACCATGGATGTAGCTTGTCTTCCTGCCTAAAAGTTAAGAAAGAAACCTAAATAAACTATCAGCCAAATTACATCACATGCAAGTTTTTAGATGAATCTTTGTCTGGAAAAGAAACCTATTGAATTTAGTTACTGCAAGAAGGTGAAACTACCATCTTTTGCTGTTATTCAAATGTGTATCACTAATGAGAACTCCTGGAACTTTTATTTATTTATTTTAAAGAATTAATCACAACAAAGAAATCAGAAAGCAGTTCTTGGTGAAATGAACCAGTTAAGACAAATTTAAAACTTAATGATATTTCAAAAAAAATGAAAGAATTAAAGTTTTGTGATGAAATTAAGAAGAGGCCTTGATTTAAAAAAAAAAAAAAGGAAAGGAAAGGAGCGTGTCCTTGTAGCTCCTGAGGTTGAGATGTTGGCGCACAGACCACATACAGCCCAAGGACCAGGATTCAATATCCAGGGCCAGGGCGAAAAACAAACAAAAAACAACTAAAAGAGGTTTCTTGCTCCTCTCTGAAAAAGTTTCAAATCTCAGTGAACATAATCTGGATTACTGTAACTAGTTCACAGGAGGGAAAATTATACTAACCAAGACAATGCCTCAGGCTCTAGGACTTACGATGGAGTCTTAACAAAGTCATTTAAATTTTCTGAGCCTCTTCATCAGACATGAAAATACTGTCTGAGAATCAAGTGCAATTAATGTTTGAATATCTGTCATTTTTATGTTAAATGAAATGGTAAAAAGACTTCGTAAAAGTAGAGTCAGACATAAATAAGACAATCTGTGGATTAGACAGATACTCTGCATTTCTCATGTATCTACTGGTCAAATATAAGTGCTCTAACATTTTCTGAATAATTTGGATTTTAATTTCCTACAATACAGTGAACTTCTCTCCCAGTAACTACAAGAAACATCAAGAGTATAATAAGCAGAACTTTAAGGATAGAAAAACTAAACATCATGTATATACATACCGGCAACAGTACCACTGAAGCACTTGGGGCAAGTTCCAAATCTATTAATTTCTTTTTATAATCTTCTTTGGTAAATTCTCTCCTGGGAAACATGGTTGCTAATGAAAAATTACCGTAAGTGTTGCCAACAGTCTGTAAAATAATAAGTTTTAAAACCTTAGAACAGCGCCTTTTTTTAAGGTAATATATACACAAATGCATCCAAATGACTTTATTAAAATTGCCTTAAAATTTTAAAGTTCATTTAACTGTAAAAAAATCACTTACAAACTCTGCTTCAAAAGTAGTTGAAAGTGATCAAAACCAAATAAACTTTTAAGCATTTGTAATTCAAAAATGACCATGAAATGGCAATAATATAGTTCCTAAAACTGTAAGCTGAAAAAATTAAAACACTTAACGTATCTTTTAGGTATGGCTACAGTCTGTCATGAGGGTTTTTACTACCCTTAGGCAAATTTATATTAATGTCACAAATTCATATCTGGATTGTAGGTATTTTGTATTAAAAATCTAGAACCACATTTCACTCATATAATATCAGAAGTTTCTGCTTCCTCATCTCAAATAATAAATGGTCCATAACCAACCCACACCACATACATAATTCCAGACCCTAATACTTATGCTGGAAGCATCGCAATCACGTTTGCAATTTTCAATCATCGATATTTGTAAAATCTTAGAAAACTGTCTTTCCTTAGAAAATTCCAAAGAACGAGTCTTAACACTTTTTAAAACTGTGTCTCATTAGATTAACTCTCACTGTTTTCATTTTCCTTAGAAAATTCCAAAGAACGAGTCTAACACTTCCTAAAACTATAGTTCATTAGATATAACTCTCACTGTTTTCATTGATACAAGGACATACAAAAATCACAATATCACTGAAGTGAAGTTTTAATAAGATTGAAACAGTAAGATCTATTTTTGTGTGTGTGTGTGTGGCTCCCTCTTGCTTACCACCTTTGGCAGAAGTAGTAAGTTTTCAGGAAAGGGATACCCTTCCTTTGGGAAGTGTATCCAAAAAAATGAAAGAGGCTACTTGGGATTGGTTATACTATAAAGGCTAGGGAAAGAGTTAAGACAAATTTCTATATTGTACAACCTAGCAAGACAGCACAAAGCTTTTTAGATATCCTTTTCTTGGGACCCAATAAGTGAAGTAGCAGACTAAATGGGGAGAAGAAATCTAGCAAAAAGAGCTAACCCTCAAGGTTATTATAAAGGCTCATTATGAGACAAATCTTGATACATATAATAAGCACAGATCCTATATGACACCTGACATCCAGAATTCATTTTGAATAAGGAATCAGAATAAAATCTAATAAAATCTCATCTTACTTTCTAAGATAAAAAATTTAACACATTCAGATTTTGAGCAAGGTCAAATTCTGGAAGTAAATTCCCAAAGAAGATACTCGTTGTCAGAGAAAGATCGCTAATCTATCGTAATCCTGGCCAGCGGACAGACGGTGGGAAATGGCCTGCTCCACAACACTCTAAACCACCTGCAGAAAATGTGAAGAGAGAGGACCTTTTACAGAGAACTCCCTCAGATTAGACCCTTGGAAACTCACTTGTATTTCACTCCTTTGGTTAAGTGTACTAAATCATGAGAATAGTCCAGACATTTCTGAATTCTACTGTCCAATATCAGCAAATTCCTGCTTGTTCACAAGGAACAGACATGCTGCTCCCATAAAGCACAAAGGCCTGATGGAAGCTCTAGAATACCCCAGAGGTGTCTTGTGCCTCCCTCATGGGGAAAAGTGAAGACATACTCATATTTTTCCTCTCCTACATTTCAGTAACCTATTAATCTACCTTTACTTCAACTCAAGACGCAACTTTACCTGTGCAGCAAACTGTCTTGCTTCTTCTAGAGGAGCATCAGAAGGGAACTGATTTGTAAAGGATGAACCATCAGGAAGACGAAACTGAATTCTTGCAACAGCACTGTGAAAAAGGAAAACTATAATTAGCTTCTTTACCTCTACATTAAAAGTCAGAAAATGGAAGTGGAAATGTCTAACGAAAGTATTTTTTTCCCACAATGGCAGATTTTTTTTTTTTTTTTTTTTTTTTTAGAGGAAGGAAGCAGGCAGGAATGAAGGCAAGTAGACAGGTAGGCAGGAAGCGAGAGGAAGCATCGCTGTTTATTTAGTTGCTTCTTTTGGTTGTCACCTTCACCCACCCCTCCTTAGGTCACAAACCAGGGTTCTTGGGATGTATGTGGACTATGCTGCTGCAACCCTGGCCTTAACATCTGAGCCACCAGGGCATACCTGATTTTTTTTTAAATTTTTATTACTTTAAATTTAATGCTTATTACACCCTGCCCACCATCAAAATACTGAGAATTTTTTACCCTTGCCTACTGGACCACGGCACTACTTCCCCCCACGCCCTCGCTCCATTCCCTACTGATAAAACGAAAATATATAAAGATGTTTCTTTCGCCTCTTCCTTCTGCTCTTAAAAAAAAACCTCAAGTCCTTTAGCACTTATTCTCCATTCCTGTCTCACCAAGCCCCTAACAATCACTAATCTGTTTTCTGTCTTCATAGACTTCCTTTTTAGAGCATTTCATATAACTAAATCACATAATATGTTGACTTTCTGGCAGCTGGCTTCTCTCATACAGCATTATGTTTTCATGGTTAATGCATGTATTATAGTACATGTCAATATTTCATTCCTTTTTATCGCTGAATAATATTCCATTACACAGCATATACTATATACTGTGTTTGTCTAGTCTTTAACTGATGGACATTTGGGTAATTACCACATTTTGGTTATTATAAATAATGCTACTGTAAATAATGTACATTTATTTTTGTGTGGACTTGTTTTCAATTCTCTTGGACATATACTTAAGATACTTCAGAGTAGGACTACTAGGTTATATGTTTATAACATTTTGAGAAATTGTAACCCCATCAGCAAAGTAGGAAGGTTTAACATTTTCACAGCTCTACAAAAACTCATGGTATCTTTAAACTTAGTCATCCTGAAAGATATGAAATAGTACCTCATTGTCATTTTTTTTTTTAAAGGAAAGGTGTAGGCAGAAATGAAGGCAGTAGTAGGCAAGCAAGCAGGAAGAAAGAGGAAGAAGCATTATTTTCATTTAGTTGCTAGGACTGGTTGCTGCTCCCCCTGGGCCTGAGACTCAAACCCAGGAGTATAAGGCCTATGTCCTTTGGAGGCGACTGACCTAACTACTGCTCTACCAAGGCATGCCTCTCATTGTGGTTTTGATTTGATTTTTCTAATGATCAATTATGTTGAGCATCTTTTTATCTGTTTATTGGCCATTTACACATCTTCAATGCAGAAAAAAATATTCGAATCTTAAATTGTGTTGTTTGCTTTGTAATTCTTTTTCAATATTCTAAATACAAATTCCTTATCAGTTTTGCAAATAATTTCTCTAATTTGTGGGACTGTGATTTTACTTCCTTGATGGTGTATTCTGAAGCATAAGTTTTAAATTTTTATGAAATTGAACTTATCTGTTGTTTTCTTTTTAAAAATATTCTATATTTTTTATTATTATTGAAGGGATATTGCATTTTGACAATGACTTGTTTTGAGGTATACATATAGTATTTTTACATTTACATATAGCATAGCAGGTTTAATAATACCCCCTCTTTTTTTTTCCCTTTGCTTACAGTTAATTCCCTTCATCCCATTTCCCTCATCCCTCCCATCACTGTACCCTCTGATTTGCCTTTTTGTCTCTCATCACTGAGAGTCCATAGTTGTTAGCAGTAATGTTCTCCCCCCGCCCCCCTACGTTTAGTGTTGTTTAATTTATGCCATTCATTTGTTTTCTCTTTACACCTCATATGAGTGCTATCATACGATGTCTGTCCTTCTTCTGGCTTATCTTACTAAATTCTCTCCAAGTCCATCCATATTGTTGCAAATTGCGGGATCTCTTCCGTTTTGATGGCTGAAGTGTATTCCATTGTGTACATGTACCAAAAAATATGGAATGCTTCACGAATTTGCGTGTCATCCTTGCGCAGGGGCCATGCTACTTTTTTCTGTATTGTTCCAATTTTAGTATATGTGCTGCCAAAGCGAGCATTACTGTTTTGTGTCATGTCTAAGAATCTACTGCTTTCCTAAGATCACAAGGTTTTCTCATTTTTTAATTAAAATTATAAATGTCTATACTCAACTTTTACATTTAGGTAGATGACTAACTTGAGTTAATTTGTTGTATGTTATGAGGTAAGAGTTCACATTCACTTTCATTCTTTCAAGCATGGATATTCATTTATCTAAGGACCGATTATTGAGGAGGCTACTCTTTCCCAATTGAATGGTCTTGGTACCCTTTTCAAAAATCAGTTATCACAAATGCATGTTACTTCTGAAGACTCATTCCTATTAAATTGATGTATATGTCCACCCTTATGCCAATACCACACTATCTTAGTTTTAAAATAGGGAAGTCTGAGTTCTCCACCTTTGTTCTTTTTCCAGATTGTTTTGACAATTTGAGTTCCCCACATTTCTTAAACAATTTAGGATCAGATTCCTACAAAAAATTCAGCAAAACCAGCTGAAATTCTGAAAGTAACTGTGTTTAATCTATATAAATCAGTTCAGGATTATTACTATTCTAGTAATATTAAGTTATCCATTATGAACACAAAATGTCTTTCCATGTATTTAGGCCTTCTTTAATTCTTTCAACAATCTTCTCTAGTTTTCAATGTGCAAGTCTTACACTTTTGTCAAATATATTCTTAGGTACTTTGTTACTTTTAAAAAGTAACAATTAGGTGCACCCCAGTTGCTCAGTGGCTCAGTCCACCGGATGTAGCCCAGATAAATACCAAGGACCCTGGTTTGTGACCTGGGGCTTGGGGAGAACCACCAGGATGAATAACTAAATTAAGTTTCTTCCTCCTCTCTCTGTCTGCTTATTCACCTTCATTCCTGCCTACAGTTGTTTTTAAAAAGTAAATTTTCTGATAAAAAAATTAATGCTTATTAATTTTCTAATTTGGAAAACACAGAAAAGTACAAAGAAAATAAATATTAATCATAATCCATATTGCAAATCTGAATTTTTGTCTTCATATTTTTGTTTTGAGAACTGCCTTATATCCACCACGTTTCTTATTCTGGTGTGACTATTAATTACATTTCCCCCACTTCCTTCACCATAGCAGTAGGCATGTAAATGCCTACTGTAACCAGAGAACCCATACAAGTAGACATAAGTGATTGATCAAGGGGTGGCCACATAACCCAACAGGATCAATCAGAATATGCCCTGGTGACTACTTATCAGTTTTGAAAAAAAATGTTAAGTCTTTTTTCCCTCTGAGATCAGAAACTCAAGATTCTTAAAGGTGTCAGAAAAGCCCAAGGCTCTTAAATGGCACATGAAACTGCAGCAACATGAGAAGAAAAATTCAGCCTGTGATAAACATCTGAAGAGTTCTCTGAGAATAAAGGTAAAACCAAAGAAACCAAGAGACTAAAAAAAGAGAAAGCCCTCATGATATGGTTTAGATCTCTAGATCTAGATATGCCTAACTAAGTCTGCCATGAAAATTCCCAAAGGCAGAGCCACTGGAGTCCATTTTCTGCTTAATCTGTTTTGACTTGAGAATAACTGAGGAATCCTAAAACATGAGAAAATCATTAAAATCTTATTTGATGTATGTGTGGTTTCTGTTTTGAAAAAGACCTGAATCACCTTTTAAAAACCATTTATTTAGAACTATTCTATTGTACATTCACTCATTGACAAATATCACTGGCAGCTGCCAAACAGGTTAGTATGTCCTTCTGAAACTACTTTATTATAATTACAGCATACATCAGTGTGAAAAGGCAGCTGACTGTTCCTCCTCAGTTGTCACATACACATAGATGTTTTAGCATGAAATAAAGTACCTTCTTTCTCTTGCAGAAGAGTCCCTCTTGACTTCCATTTCTGCCTGTCTGGCCAGCAAGGCAGCAGCTTTGGCAGCTTCTACTTCTTCCTTTGTCTTTGCAAAACGAGCAGCTCTCTCTGCACGGTCCTTTAAAACAGTCATTAGACACTAGTTATCTTTCACTGTCAGAATGATCTATTCTCTATTTCTAAACATAATGAAAAAACACAACATTCCTTAAAGCCATACATGAACTTTATCATCCTGGATCAGGTATTTTTTTAGTTTTATTAACAGTAAAGGAGCACAGTTACTAAACAAACAAGACACTTGATTCTGTTCACTAGTTTATCTTCAGAACCTGGATCAAGGTGGTCTAGCACATAGAAAATATTAAACAATGTGTTGAATGAACAAACAATATTAAGGTAGACATAGTTTTCACATGTATTACAACTACTTAATTCTAAAAGTCATTGTTGCGAAAACACTCTTATAAGCATTAACTTAGTGTATCTAAATCCTCTGAATGTCCCCAACATGAACACTTTGACTAGAGGAGACTGATAGGTAATGAATTTTAACCTGTTTTTAAGGAATCTTTGAGAACTACCTTTTGATATAGGCATACCTCAGAAATACCACATTTGATTCCAGACCACCACAATAAAGTGAATACTGCAGTAAAGCAAGTCACACTAATAGTTTGGTTTCTCAGTACACAAAAAAGTCGTGTTTGCATACTGTAGTCTATTAAGTGTTCAATGGCATTATGTCTAAAAAAAAAATCAATGTGAGTAAAAAATACTTTATTGCTAAAAAGTGTTAATCATTATTTGAGCCTTTAGCTAGTCATCCCCTTCTTGCCACAAACTTTCAATTTGTGAAAAACAAAATTATCTGTCACCTGAAATTAAAAAATGAAGACAATAAAGTGAGCTATCAGTCTACAGAAAATATGTAGCAGACGAAAATTACTTAGAAAAAGATTATCTCAATTTTAATCTTAATTGTATTTTAATAATTCAATACACAATTTCTAATAAATGCAAGTTGAGAAATGGTGCTCTTTGAGTCACTAAAATCTATTTTTGTGTACATTGTCTGGGAGCAAACCAAAACCACTCTTCATGGAAAAACAATTTCACGCAAGTTTTGGAGTCAAGCATTAAAAATAAACAATACTCACCAATGCAATCTGTTGTTTAATACGCTCTCGAGCTGCCCTATCTTCTGCCTTTTCTCTGTTTCTTTCCTCTAGCATTCTTTTTGTTAATTCTTCTTCTTGCTTTCTTTTATAATCCAACATTTCTTTTCCGGTTTTTCTCCTCTCAATTTCCTTTTTTATCTCTCTCTGAATTAGAGAGAAATTAGGTTTTGTGAGTCAAAATATAACTTAGTGATCTGCCCTAGATATCATTTTATTCGTAGAGGAAGGAATTAAACAATTTCATAAAATGTAAGCGAGGGGATGTCAAATATTAAATCTATCAACAGTATGAGTTCATGACCAAATGTCTACCAATTTACAAACCTTTGCCAGTGGTTCTCTTAAGATTATAACGTGGTCAATGTAATATGAAAGCAAGTAGAATTACAGGCCTTTAGTTTCTAAAGTAAATATGTTACCCTCCTAGACAATAAGACAGTCACTTAATAAGGCTTAAAATCAGGCTTAAAATGTGACAATCTTCCTATATAAGAACCCCCAGAGAGGACACAGTTCCAATGTACATGATCAAAAAAGTGAAAAGTACACTAAAATGCAGCAACACAGGAAAAATTCCTCAAAATGTCCATACATATTTTTATAAAACAACTAACATTTTGATCTGTTTCAAACAAAATTTTAGCTACAAACTCTTTATTCTTAGTATAAAAGACTCACTACAGAAGGAGAAAAGATGATCTAATTTATTCCTAGCAGTTTACTCAAGAACACAAGAAAGCATACACTACAGTTTACTACAGAAGACAGATAATCCCCTTCACTGTGTTGTGACACTGAATTATAACTAAGGAAGGCATCCAAGTTTTGCCCAGTTGGATGAGGAGTCAAACATTCTCTCACTTAATAAAGGAGTGAAACAATGGTAGCCTCATGAACTTTACCTGTTCTTCCTCTTTCCTTTTTTCTTCTCTCCTTTCTTCAAGTTTTTTGGTTAGCCTGTGTTTTAAAAGATTTATTATTTAGCTAAGAACAACTAGAAAGATGTAGAAACCAAAATGAAATTTCCTAAAAAGCAAAGCAGCAACATATCTACGACTACTGCCAGGCTACTGGCCCACGGGAAAATTCATGGTAAGTCAATGGGAAATCCTTAGAGACCTTGTTCAAGCTCTAAGTTTATACTTACCAGGAGTTCTCTTTATTCCCCAATTTGTCTGAGACTGATTTAAAAATACGTTTTCAAATCACTGACTTAAAAGTGCTTTACTATGTTCACAGAAATAAAAACATGACATAAAATTGCTAAAAGATAAAGCTAAGGGGAAGATTTATTAAAACTAATAATGCCAAAATTAATTACCAATTGTAAGCGGTTCAGATGTTAAACCTGTGCCTGGGGTGCAGTCCACATATAGCCCAGGACCAAGAGAAACAACTAAAATGAATAAATAAAATACTTCTTCCTCCTCTCTCGTCCTTCCTTCCTGCAGCCTGGCCTACTTCCTCTTTAGAAACAAAAAAATAAATAAATAAATATGAAAGCCAACAGAGGTAATGGTGGCAAAACCTTACGAATATACTAAAATCCATGGAATTCTATACTTTCAATTTTATGAATGATATTTAAATTTGCATTATATTTATAGTATACAAATATCAAATACATAAAAATTCAAAATTATATTTTTAAAATTAATGATACTTTCTCTGAGAGGAATTTGGTTATATAGGCATTTCTTAAAACTACACAAACCGGCACATCCTGGTGGAGCAGCAGTCAGGCTAGCTGCCTTTGAAGGAGAGCAGTCTAAGTACATCCCAAGGACCCAGGTTCATGCCCCAGGTCTGGGGGGGAAACGACCAAAATGAACAACTAAATAAAAATAAACTAAAAATTCTTCTTCCTCTCTCTTCCTGCCTGCCTGCCTACTCACTTTATTTTTGCCTGTACCTTTCCTTAAAGAAAAAACAACAGTAACAAAAAACCTGGACAAACTGTGCCAGAAATCAAAGGAGTGCTGCTCAAAGAATGATGGGTATGAGGCATGAAAGGGATACCACTAGGCAAATTTGGGGCAATTCATGCCTCAATAGGGATCCTAAGAGAAACGCAAATGCAGCACATTAAAGGGGACAAAAAGGATCCATGAAACATTTTACTACTGGGAAACATTTTAAATTGGTATAACCACTTTGGAAAACTGACCAATATCTATGGCCCAGAAACTCCCAATTTCATAAATTCAACCAAAAGATATGTTCACCTAGAAATGCACAAGAATGTTCATAACAGTTTTATTCACAGCAATGCCAGGAAATGAAAAAAAAATCAAATACCTATCAACAGTAAAATGGATAAATCTTAGGACGGTCAATAATAAAATACACCTAACACCAAGTGCACCAATTCTAGTTAAAAAAGCCCGAAGAGTCTAACAATTCAAACCAAAAGAGAGTAAACACAAAGAATGTGGTATGGTTTCATTATGAAGTTTACAAACAGGCAAAACTATAATATGGTAGTTTTCTTTGGGAGGGGAGCAGTTATTGAGAAGAGTATTAGGCACCCAGTGCATGTACTGACTGCACTGATAATTTTATATTTCTTGATCTGGGTGCTGGTCCATTAAGAAGTATACTGAAAAAAGGACTGGAAAGTAGGAGGAGTTGATCAAAGAATTTCTCTACAGCTGTTTCAAAGAATCACTCCCTATATAACTTGGTAATTAGGAAAAGGAAAAGGATATCATTACAACAGAAAACTATCAGATACCGTCTTAACTGATTACACATGACATCACAATAATATGTTTATCTGATAGCTACCCCTCTTCCCCTAATGAAATTACTTTTCCTTGAGGCTAGATGAAGAAAAAAGACCAAGCCCCAGTATGGAGTAATTAGTTTTATAAACATCTGCTCTCTGGAAACAGATGTTATAGACTGACAGGAGAGTCAGAATCATACATTTACTAAGCCATCCTGACAGGTTTGAGGCCTGAGTTTTTAAATTTATATGAAATATACTTTACAATACCATCGAGGTTAGAGAAAATACATGAATTTTGCTTTACAGAGCTTGGTATTACATAATTCTATAAATAAGAAGTTATACCAAAAGAAGTTATACGTTCAATTTATCTGGGCTGAGAAAAAGCAATGCATTTCAGTTCAGTGAGACAGGGAAACAAGCAGCATATTAGTTTCAGAGTCCAATGCCCCATAGAAGATTATTAAGTTGGAGGCATCAAAGCACAGAGTCTATGACATGGGATGGTGAGGATAAAGGCAACCTTAGAGGTATCAATGACTTAAGAGGACATTTGAGATAGGAACATTATAAAAGTTGGTGGTGTTATTATTATTGTTAATGAATCTGATTTCGCAAAAGGAATAAAGTTCCTAATTGGATATAACTCAAAAGTAAAATTCAGGACCTTGGTTTATATTAGCATTATAATCTAGGTTTATTGATTAGGTGAGTGTGATAAATTAATCTCATCAATAACTTAAAACATATATTCAATTTTAGTTTTATTACCTTATGACCTGGATTTTTCAAAAGTTGTCTAATTAGTGAATATTACTTCCCAATAAAAACTATTTCATACTAAGAATCTGCCAACACTTCATCCAATTTCAAAATTAGTATCCTTTCTTAAAGGGCCCCAGTTCACATATATTTTATAACATTCCTAACAGCATTATGGTTTAAAAAATTTGTCTATCTGTATCTCCGAGTGCTTTCAAGTTTTTTTCAGTGTCCCACCGGTAATTCATGCAGCTAAGGTGCAGGCTGTGAAAGTCATGGACCTGGGTTCAAGACCCGATGGTGTATAAGGATATAAATAATGTTAAATGATGAAAATCTGGCAACCTCAGAAAAAAGCAAAAAAGAAAAATTCCTAATTCCTATTTTATAGATATAAGTACAAACATTTGTATGCCTTAGTGTCTGTCTCATTATACTACATATAACACAGATATAGCAATACGCATAAATATAATAATTTCTATCTAAAAATATATATATTCTATTCTATGCAAAACCATACAAATGGACATCAGCAGACATTTCTTTATATACAAGTATGGAAGCTGAGCACACCACTGTGGCACTCAGGAAGCTAAGGTACAGGTCATATAAGAAGCCCAAGGCCCCAGACTTGAGACCCAGGCGGTGGGGGTTGGGGTGAGGCAGTGGGGGGCAGTGGGAAATTATTAAGAAAAAACAGAAATTCTGCTTTCTCACTGCAACTAAAAATATAGCGCCTGACCCAGTCCACAATAAAGGCATACCCACTGTTTCTTCACTCCCTTACACCTTCAACTCTAGTTTTCCAAACCCTTACTTAACTCCCCAGTATAGTACAAGTAAGAGTGCACAGTGGTGGGCTTGATATTCGTAAAACACAGAAACAGAAAAGGGGGAGCCCATGGGAACTCAAGCTTCCTGCTGCTGTTCTAGACTTATACCACTTCCTTAACGCTGTGAAAAGACTCTCCTGCTTTTCACCTCAAGATCCTGGCCTGATCTAACTCCTATAAAGAGTAATCAGAATCCAGGCTTTGCAGAAATGAAACTTATTTTTTTACTGAGTCATGAGTGAACTCCATACCTAATGGAGTCAGCCATCATTTTGAACATTTTCACCCCCACAACATCGATGTGAACAAGAAAATGTGAAGTCTCTCTAAGGAACTTTTCTTAACTGTCACGTAATAATAAGTGGTGTTAAGTCAGGATTAAAAATATTCCTACTTACATGTTTACCACTAACTCATATAATTTTTAAGAATCATAGTATGAAACTGATTTTGTAGTTAGTGTTTCATTAAAAATCCTAAATTGGAAACTACGGAAGACAAATATTTGTATTTGATTATTAGATAAATAATATATGACATATGCAGAATTCAGACTCAGTATAGAGTCATAAAATTAGCTGAAGCTCTTGTCCATCTGCAACTAATTATACTATGGCATAAGGAAATAAAAGTGGAAGTGACAGAAGGAAACACATATACCAAAATACTAATAAAAAGGATTTTTAGAATGATCAAACCTAAAGTTTTGACTTCAGAGAGACAGAAGATGTTTACTTCAAATGTAACCTTTATAGAGCCAAATAAGTTGATCAGGTTAATAAAAACTCCAATATAGATTCTGAAACTTCATTTGTACAATTTTAGCTTTATTCCATTTAATAAGTGAAAATCATTGTCACTGAAATAAAATATTATTTGAAAAAGTAAGAGCAAACCTTTCTACTCTGACGGTGAGGTCCTCTGCAGGTCTCTGATCTGAGCAGCCACTAGGCTCCTGAGATGAAGTGGCATGGCGTGCTCCTCCTTAATTATTAAATGAAAATAAGAACATTGCATTTAGTGCTAAATTTTTACAAGGTATAACTCTTTTGAGCTTAACATCTGTTAATCTTATTTCTTGAACATTAAATATTTACCCTATGAATTGGAGCAGGAGATATAAAATGAGCCATTACTAATTCTAAAATTTGGATCTGGATACAATAGTATATAAATGGGAGATAAGGTAGGTAAGGGACACCAAGGTAAAGGTAAAAGGTGAAGGAATATGAATCTGGCAGAAGAATCTATGATAATGGTAGAGCAAGCATGCTTTGCTATGCGACACTCTAGAGCAGCACTGTCCAGTATCATATCTTCGCTGTTTAATATGGTAGCCATAAACCACATCTGTCTACTGAGCACCTGAAATAAAAGGTTAGTGCAGGCAAGGGACTAAATTTTTAATTGTATTTAACCTTAATTAAAATATCCACATTGGCTGTGGTTACACTATTCAACAGTATAGCATTATGGGCCAAGCTGATCTGGGTGGGTATCACGCTAGACTTAAAGGGATCTGCTTTTGCAGACCCGAGTGATTACCTTGAGAGGCTTCTTTTTTATATGTGCTAGTATTCTAAGAATCTCCTGAGGACAAAATTTTATCCTGATCTGTTTCAGAAATCTGGTAATGCCTCTTAGAACCTCTATGATTTCCTTTCATATCACTGGGCACCAACTTGATTGTTCTTTACATTTTGGTCTTTGAAAGAGGAAGGAGTGGTGTGCCTTGGGGGCTCAGGCATTAAGTCTGTGGCCACATGATCCACAGAAAGCCCAAGGATCTGGATCCATGACCCAGGGCCAGTGGGAGGACAATAAGAATGAACAACTAAATAAATGCTTCTTCCTCTTTTCTCTTCCTGCCTGCCTGCCTTCTTGGCTTCATTTCTGCCTGCTTCTTTTTTCTAGAAAGAGAAAGAGAGAGAACTGGGTTCATGATCTTAGACTGGGACAAAAAAACAAAAATATTCTTCCCTCTCTTCATTCCTTTCTCTAAAACAACAACCAATGAACATCAAGGACATTCATATCAGAAAAAATCATTTGTTATTCCCCCTACCCCATTTTGGGTCAAGTCATTATACATTTGTCAAAACTCATAGAATGTACAATACTAAGAATAAACTATGACTTTTCCTGAATAGAATATGATAAAGAAAAGTCAGTGAATTTGTAGACCAATAAGATTTTCTGATCTGAAGGCAGGCAAAAACTATTGAAAGAAGTAAACTGTGGGATAATATCAAGAAGTCTAATATACATTAACTATTTCCAGTGAAACCAGGAAAAAAAAGGAACAGAAAAATATTTTAAGAAATAATGGCCTCAAATTTCCCAAATTTGATGAAAGTCATACATTTACAAATTTAAGCTCAGAAAAATGCTCAATAAGATAATATAAAAACACTTCTAGGCATATGACAGTCAAATTACTAAAAACTAAGGGAAAGAGAAAATCCTGACAGCAGCCAGAGAAAAACAACACATTCCATATATGAAGGCTTGTCATCAGCAAACTACGGAAATCAGAAGACAGTGGAACAGTAATTCTAAAGGGTTAAAAAACATTTGCTATAAAAACAAAACGTTTTATCCAGCAAAAAATCCTTATAGAATAAAAGCAAAAGACAATATCAGAAAAAATAAGCTAAGAGAAGTACTTGCCAGGGAAATATACAATAAGAAATGCTAAAGGAGGCATGCCCTGGTGGCTTAGTGGTTTAAACTAGTCATAGTCCACATACATCCCAAGATCACGGGTTCAAGATTTAGGGCCAGGAGAGCAACCAATGATAAACAACTGAACAAAAAAACTAAGTGCTTCTTCTTCTCTCTTCCCGCCTGCCTGTTTGCCTGTCTGCTCACCCTCATTCCTGCCTGCACTTTTTCTTAAAAAAAAAAAAAAAAAGAAAAAAGAAACGCTAGAGGAAAAATTTCAGGCCAAAAGGAAATGATACAAGAGGGAAACATGCAAAACATGAAGACTATGGGAAATGAAAAATATCCAGTAAATGTAAAAGAGAACCATCTACTATATATAAATGGACTACATTCCTAACCATAATCTCCCATTTCTATTTATATACAGAACTTGAGTAATCTATAGATATGACCTCAAAACGAGACTACTGACACGACAGTTGTTTTTCAAATACGTAAAACCTATTATGCGTAATTCTGTAAGTAGTACTGAAGTTAATATGAAATTATAGGGCATCAAATTTCAGCTCAACATAAAGAACTTTTCTGAAAAGTAGTGCTCTGACGACAGGTTTCCTAGCAAGGTAATGAACTTCCTGTCATGAAATATATTTAAGCAGAGGTTTGAGGACTATCTATGACCAAACAACTCTCATCACAATCTCTTATATACAGTATAAAATGCGTCTTTTATCTTTTCCATCAACCCTCTGCAGTCACACCTCTTATTTCTACAAGTTTTAAAGTTATGTATTAATTCCAGTAAAAAAAATCAAATACTATTCTCTTAAATGCATATAATATTTTACAGGTTTTAAAAACAATTCCAAATACATCAGTTTACTTGGACCTTTCAAAATCCCCTAGGCTGGAAGGAGATTTAAAAAACTGCTAAGTGTTATAATAACAGTTCCTGAACACAATAGGAGAAATTACAAATCAACTGTTGTGGACTACTGTCTATTTAGGTTTGAAAGGTAGATGCACTGACTTTATCCTCTTGTACCAGCAGATGACAAACACATATGTTTAAGATAATCCTGAAGTTTTAAATGTGAAAGGGAAAAAATACAATATTTTTTATTTTTAAATTAAGATATCAGTCGATGGCCTTTAAAGTAAAGTGAAGGAATACTTCTATTGTACGTAAAAGGGCACAATGGAAATTACCTATTGATTTGCAATGATGCATATCTTGAACCTATATAATGTCATTATGCAATGTCACTTAAGTAAAAATCTAAAAAATGAGAAATTTTTAAAAACTGAAAAAGAAAAAAAAAATTTACCTGTTGCAGAATCTGACTTTTTATCAGATGTGGGTGGTGTCACACAAAGCTCTACATTTCCAGACTGAGAGTTTTCAGAAGTGTCATCAGGTTCAAATGAAGTGGATGGAGTCGAGACTGAACTTTCTGACTGGCTGCCATTAGCCACTGATGTTTTACCTTTTAATGAGTGCATCTAGGGAGAAAACACACTGAAATTTAATGGATAGGAATCTAAATTTACCATGGCAAATGAGACCAAAATATGAGTAAGTCCATCTAAACTTTATCAGAGGGGAAAGTATTACACTTTCTCAGATGATGAATCTAAACTATAGAATCCTAAGTGTGACATTATCACATTGTGAAATTTAATTAGAAGATGACAAGAACATAAAAATATGTGAAAACACAGCTGATTTCCTTCAAATGAGAATTTAAAAAGTTATAAGCTGGCATGTCCTGGTTGCTCAGGCATTAAATCTACAGCAGGGGCAGAGTTCATGTAAAGCCCAACAACCTGGGATCATGACCTGGGGTCAGAGGAACAACCAAAAAAAATGAATGAATGAATGAATAATACTTCTTCCTCCTCTGTCTTCCTTTCTGACTGCCTACTTATCTTTATTCCTGCTCTTCCTTCCTCTGGAAAAAAAAAGTTACAAGCTTAATTAGCCATTAGACCAAAACAGATGCAAATGAGAAATTAAGTAAGGCCCTTAAAATGTCAGGTAATATACACTGGTAGAAGTCTTAATATGACAGCAACTCCCTTGCACATCTCAAATAACAGTGACATGCATCACATGGTTGAATAAAGGAGCAAAAGAGAAGGGAGAATAAGTAGCCACTCTTTTATTAGGTACAGGTACTTCTAACTTTATAATGTTATTTTTAAAGCCAGTTCAGGAAGACAGTATTTAATACCTGTTAAGTTTAATAACATGGCAGGTTCCTGAAGATACAGAGTAGTTCTGAAAAATATTTCATTATTGAGTTTCTTACATATCATTTTCCCACGTTTATGCAAAGAACAATTCTGTTCACTCTCACCTGCTGGACTTTGTGAATTCTGGTAACTAGTTCATCTGCAGAAACGCTTCCTGCTATTACTTCCAAGGGAATTCCATTGTCTCCAATAAAGAAACTGGACGGGACACACACTACAGGATCTGTACAATTTAATTAAGTCTAATAATTCATAGGAAATAAGAAATAATTTTATGAAACATGACCAGTAACAAAGTAAAACAAATTATCTATGTGGATTTCACAACATAATCAGCTATATATTTATAAAATGATTTCAACCATCTTATCACCAAGTTGCTCCATATTGCTTTCCAGATAGTCATGATTTAAAATATCCCTATAATTCCATTTGCTACAATGTATTAACTCCAAGGATACTCTGTAATATAAAATTTCCATAAAAAAGAATGCATGAATTCCTAAATAAAAATGAGTAACTTCATGAGTTAACCAAAAGAAAGGTAAATCCTCAAGCAAAACAATATAAAAACAAATTTCATGGAAAGGATACAGATTTGTGAAAACTGTAGGCAGGCTTCACTGTAAAACAAAATCAAACAGAAAAATCATCAAATGACTGGAAATGTTTTGCAAATACTAAGTTGTTTTTATAAAAACTGACTGTACTAATTATAAATATTTTCCTGAAATTATAAGTTCCTTTCATAGCTATTGGCGGGATGGAAAAAAATGTAATTTTTACTTCACAGACTTTTTTTGGTTTGTTTTATAACTTTTCAGAATAAAGAGCCACTTGTTCTTGCAACCCACAAACTCTGGTGACTGGATCTGGTGACTAAAAATCATGTTATCTGCTATGTTGCTTTCTTAGAAGCAAGTATACCTGAGTACAACTTCTTAACTTGTAACAAGAAGATATTAATGCCTATGACTTTTGCAAATGATAACACTTTGTTATAACAAATGATTCAAAACAACCTAAATATCCAACCAAAAAACTTATTAATAATAAAAAGGAAAAAAGGTACATAAATGTAAAATGTTATCATTTTTAAAAAGAGACAAAAACAAATATAAATATACTTTCTTAAAAAAAAAAAAAAAAAAAAAAAATGTTTTTCTTGTTTTGACTGCCTCCAGAGAAGGGAATTGGGCCATTAGGGATGGGGGTGGGAGAGAGATTTATATTACTGTAATAAAGTAAGAGACATTGGTCTACATACAAGAGTAATTCCACGAATTAAGGCAATGCTTCTAAGAACTAGAATTTGTTTCTTTTCTGAATATAAGTATGGTTATCATTAAAAAAAAAAAATCTGAAAATATAACAAGAAAATATGCAGGAAAAATTACTAAGAATTCTATCTCCTCAGAAACAACCTCTGTAGGATGCACACTGGTGGCCAAGCAGTCTAGTATAACCTGCCAATAGTCTCACATACATCCCCAAGGTCCTGGGTTCAAGACCCGGGGCCAGGAGGCAACAACGAATGTGAAGAACAAAATAAAAATAAAGTGCTTCTTCCTCCTCTCTCTTTTCATGCCTGCCTATCTGCTTCTGCTCACTTTCGTTCTTACCTGCACTTTTCCTTTAAAAAAAAAAAAAAAGAAAGAAATAACCACTGTAACCTTTTGATGCATTTTCTACCAATCTATTTTTAATGAAGGCGATCTCCATAAACATACACTAAAATGTTCCTAGGACAAGTAATTTAGTTGTTTGCTATTATTATATAATAAATAAAATTTACTTTTCATAATTTAAAAGATGCATTAAATCCTATTAGCAGATAGCTCATAATGAAATAGCAGCCATCACTATATACAGATATCCCTGCATCTACTAACAGAAATTTGTTTTTAAAAATGCTAGATAGATCAGTCTACAACAAAATCTCAAGAATTCTGAAACTCCCATTTCTTCCACATTCCCAGTAAACCCCTACATTCCTCTTGCCATGACTCACTCTACTTGGTGCTTCTGTTAAAAAGATAATGGATAATATAAATGATCTATATTTAATATAATGCTCTTTAAAAAAACTACTACAGCTCAGTAAATATACAGTTTAGTAACTTGCTGTGAGGTAGACTATACCATGACTTACATTATGATTTTGTGTCAATATTAAAATTTTTTAATAAAAAGTTTACAAATTTAGGTGCACCCTGGTGGCCTAGCAGTCTAGCACACCCTGGGAGCAGTCCCACATACATCCCAAGGTTTCAGCTTCAAGACCTGGGTCCAAGGAGGAGCAACAAACATGAGCAAGTAAAGAAAAATAAACAAAATGCTGCTCCTGCCTCTTTCAAAAAAAAGGGGGGAAAAAGGTAAAAAAATGTTACAAATTTATAGGTAAATTTCTAAATATCATAGGCTTCATAATTTCAAATATTATTTATTCTGATATTATTAAGATCATAAGGAATAAAGACAGGAATACCACTTTGCAACTGTTAATGAATGAATGCTTATGAGTACTATTCACTAATGGATGCTGTTATCACAAAGAGAGATAACAGGGTATTACGTGCCTTCTAATGGAAGAACCTACTTTTAGAAGTAGACTTGGGAGAAGGGGAGGTGATGAAACCTGAATTCAACTATCAATTAACAGAAAACAGAGGACAGATGGACCAACTAAATGACAGTAATAGAGAAGCAATCAACAAAATCCACATTGTAGAAACTACAGAATGACCTGGTTTCTTCAAAAGATACAGTGGAAAGAGAAAGAGAAGATTATAGACCAATGAGACTTGAGAGATCAAACCATCACAGTGATGTATGGACCATGATAGATCCTGAACTAAACAAATTATAAAAAATACTGAAACTATGGTCTTTAAGATAACTGAAAATATGAACACTGGCTGGATATTTGCTAGCAAGGAATTATTGTTTCTGAAGTGTTATTATGTTTAAAAAAATCTAAGAATGCCTATATTTCAAAGACATAAAATATTTAGATGAAGTAAAGTGATATAATTGAAACTATTTGACAAGTAAAGGAATTTATCACACTATTCAATTGCTTTTGTATATGTTTAACTTTCTGTAGCAAAAAAAAATTCAAGGGAGGGACGAAGGATGGAGAAGCAAATAAAGCTTATACTATGAGGGACTTATGAATGTCTTTATTTCTATTGAATTAAATAACTCCATTACTAGAAGTAGAATCTAAAAAAGTGGCCAACCTTTAAGGGTATGCTTAGTTACTTGTAAGTTGAAAGCAAGGGTTACTGTCCTTTTGCATTCCTGGTGCATGTCACACAGCTGCTTGGAAGAAGGGGAAATCTTAAGCTTTTCAGCAAGATATAATGATGAATTTAAGCCCACATTATACCTCAGATTAAATCAACAGTCTAAGAGTATCATCATAAATCATAATCAAACTATGGCTATAATATTAAAAAAAAACAAACTAATGAAACAGTGAAACATCAGCCAACCTTTTAGTACTGATTTTAATAGCAACAAAACTGTTTGAAGATGCTTCTGTCACTTTCTCATCTTCCCAACTTGCAGCCATCTGTGTAGACTGCTCATCATCACCTGTAAAACATTAGAACGATTCTTATAAGGCCAGTATCTGCCGCACACAAATTATTTTCCCTAAAAATGTAAAATTTCAAATAAAATCCAACAAATATTCTTTCCTATCAAATGTGAAAATTCAAATTTCCCATAGAATGAAAAGTAGTACAGGCATTATTAACATACTAAAGAGCACTAAAAAACAAAATACCGCTATTTAGGTTTTATATTTTCTGAAAGAAGACATTCAAATTATGATGCAAATAATAACAGTAACTAGAGATCATGGTTAGAAAAATAACAAATATTTTGGCTTTTTAAATTTCTCTACTAATTCTGTTCACAGTTTGGACTTGTCTTTTATTTATAAGTATGTTAATTATAAGAGCTATACTGACTCCAAACTAATCTATGGTATAGAATTCAGCAGAGGTGGTGCACTGGTAGAGGTGCTATTAAGAGCATGAAGGAGTCCTCTGGCGCGCTGGAAATGTTTTTAACTTTTTTTTTTTTTCTAAAGGAAAGGTGTAGGAATGAACGCAAGCAGGGCAGGGGCAGGCAGGCAGGCAGGCAGGGAGAGAGAGGAAGCAGCATTTAACTCATCTTTAGTTGCTCATCTTGGCTGTCCCTATCAACCCTGGAATGCAAACCTAGCACCTCACACCCAACCCCTACTCCACCAGGGTATGCCAAAATGTTTGTATTTTGTTCCGGACAGTTACACAGGTGTATTCATATATAAAATTTCATCCAACTATTCACTTAATATACCAAATGTCTTACCTCAATGATAAAAATGCTTTAAGAGTTATATCTATGAAGATATGGCTTCCAATTATTAATAGTCAACATATGGAAACAACCTAAGTGTCTACTGATGAGTGAATGGATAAAAAAGATATGTTATATACAGCCATGTGTCGCTTAACAACATTTCAGTTACCAACAGACAGCATATATAATGGTGGTCCCAAAAGGCTTTACCATAGAGCCTAGGTTATAGTAGGCTACACCGCTTAGGTTTGTATAATTACACTTTATAATAGTTCATGAAATTGCCTAAGGATGCATTTCTCAGAATGTAACCCTGTTGTTAAGCACTACATGACATATGTGTGTGTGTGTGTGTGTGTGTGTGTATATATACACACACACTAATATATATACATATATATACACACACACATATATATATACATATATATACACACGATGGAATACTATTCAGCTATTAAAAAAGATAAAATCTTGCTGTTTATGAAGACACAGACTATGAGGGTATTATCGTAAGTGAAATAAATCAGACAAAGAAAGAAAGACACTGGTATGTTGTGGTGGAGCAGTGGTTAGGTCAATCGCCTCTGAAGAAGCAGGCCCACACCCCTGGGTTTGAGGTCCACGTGTGTGGCAAACAACCAGTGTGATCAACTAAAATGAAAAACAAAGTGCATCTCTCTCCTCTCTCTTCCTGCCTGACTGCCTGCCTACTCACCTTCATTCCTGCCTGTATCTTTCCTTGAAAAAACACCACCACCTATATCATTTCACTTATATGCAGAGTATAAAAAAAGCAAAGAAAATCAACAAACAAAACAAAATTCTTGTTAGAGAGAACGGGCTGATGGTTACCCGGGTTACCAGAGGGGAAGGGAGATGGGGAGGTGCACAACAAGGAAAGGAGGTCAAATGTATAGTGATGGATGGAAACAAGCTGGACTTTTGATAGTTAAGTATATACAGATGTCAAATTATGTAGTGACACTCTGTGGTGGAGTAGCAGTTAGGTCCAGCACTTATGGCTGAGTGTAGTCCACAGGATCCAGGTTCATGTCCCAAGGCTAGGGGTACAACCAAGAGGTACACTAAAAATAAAAATAAAAATAAATAAAAAATGCTTCATCCTCTCTCTTCCAGTCTGCCTACTCACTTGCGTGCACTTTCCTTTAAAATAAAATTATAATAGTTTACATCTGAAACATGTTATAAACCAACATGGCCTCAATAAAATTTTACATTAAAAAAAGATTCTTTACATTTTAGACCTGCAACGACTAGATTTTGGCATAACCTATTATTGGTGGCAGAGGAAAAATTACTTGAGCAAATCATTGAAAAATATTTCTGAGGTTAGCAGAGTTAAGTGCTTAAAGGTGAATCACTTTTGTCAATTTAGGCATGAAGTTTTCTGACCACATTTTTCATTCTACAAAAATGAGATCAATTCCATCTCTATAATTAGTTTTGTAAGCTGCTTTTTTCCCCAGGTGTGCTACTCTGTCTCAGATTAATCCACCCTAAGACTTTCCCATCTCAGTTACCTGTTTATGGTAACTGTTCTTTCACTTCTCAGACCCAAATGTTTATAGTTATCCTTGATTTCAATTGATTCTACCTGCAAAACAGATCCAAAATGTAACTATTTCTTACTACTTTCCGGTGCTACCTGTGGATTTAAGCTACTACATATCACCTACATGATGACTAAAGCCTCCCAACTAATTTCTTGCTCAGGCTATTAACACAGTAACTTTCTTTAAAAAATAGTCAAGTCGTATCAATTCTCTATTCTTACAATGGTTCCTTACTTCCTAAAAGTAAAGCCAAAGTAAATGGCCTCAGGTCTCTAGTTACCTCTCTGATCTCATTTCCTTTTACTTTCTTGCTATTCCATTTCTTTCTATTCTTCAAGTATGAGACTCTGCTCCGTAATATGGTCTTTGTACTAGTTCTTTCCTCAGCGTGGAATGCTCCCCCGTCACCCTGCAGATATCCACAAGGTTAACTCTCAACTTCCTTAAGTCTATGCTCAAATATTATCCTTTCAATAAAACCTTCCTCAGCCTTTAAAAGATTCCCAATGCTCCCTTATTTTCTGCTTATTTTTTTCCTGTAGTGTTATCACTGATAAACTACATGTTTTACTTATTATGTTCACTGCCTATTGCTTTCTTCACTAGAAGGAAGGTTCAATGAGGGCAAGTATTATTTTCCTTTTTATTTATTGATATAACTAAAAACGCCTACAATAGAAACTGCCATATATAGCAGGCCCTCAAAAAACATTTTGTGGAGTGAATAGCTGAATTCATGGTACAGCAATTATTTTACTATGCCTATACTATTTGACTAATGCTGCATATTTGAGTATATTTTGCATGAGATGGGATCCAGGAATATCAACAGGGACTTGAGAAATCTGGTCATGGAAAAGTAAACAGGGACTAGAATGCATCCATAGTCCCAGAGCAAAAAAAAAAAAAAAAACTCCCCACTAGCAGTCTCCTAGATGATGAAGGAATAGAAGGGAAATTATCATTAGCAGTGAGATAACTCTGAGTGTGTCTGAAGCTTATGCTGTAAGAAGAGCTATAACATTTCAAGTAAATGACTTGTGAACCTAAAAAAAGCTATGTAAGAGCATTTTTACTACAAATACTTCTTAGGGAAGGCTGTGAGGCTTGAGGGATATTTTTCACTCATTCTACGATGCACTCACTATTTTATTCCACACTTATTTTGCGCTAGGCATTAAACTATAAATTAAGTATAAAATAAATGAGATACTGGTGAACCCAGGTGGCTTAGAGGTTAAGTGAGCTGGGCGCAGTTTACATCCCAAGAACCCAGGTTTGAGACTCAGGGCTGGGTGGGGTGGGGCGGACAATCAAGATGAAATACTAAATATAAATAAATAAATGGTTAAAAAAAAAAAAAAAAGATGAGATACCTTGTGCCTTCAGTGAAGCTTAAGAAAAAAAATCTAAGGGTAGGTGTGACCTGGTGCAGTAGGGGTTGGGCGCAGTCCACGTTCATCCCAAGGCCCCAGGTTCATGTTCCTGGACTGGTGGGAGCAACTAAGATGAACAACTAAAAAAAAATAAATAAGATGCTTTAAAAAAATTCTAAGGGTGCAATGATATTTGGCTAGTAAGCAACTATAAGCATTCATAGTAATAAATGCTGTGAAAAAATAACAGAATGTTGAAAGAAAATAACAAGATATCTTTAGATTGGCAGGGAGGCTCTTTCAGGTGACAATAATTAAGGTAAGACTAAAGGATGAAAGAGCTGAGTCATGCAAAGAACTGAGTTCGCTAAACAGAGAGAATGTATGTGTAAGGAAAGGTCCATGTGACTGAACAAGATGAGACTGAAAAATTAAAACATGACTTCCACACTTAGGGTCTCTATCCAACCATTTACTTAGGTTTAAACTCCAGGAGAGAAAAACAAGATTTAGATAGTAAACACAATTTTAGGACTGTGAATCTTGTGAGGCATCCAAATGAGGTTGTCAATTAAATAGTTAGCTAGAAGTATGGATCTGTTGCTTGTGGCTGGTTTTCCCTCACCTACGTGGTACCATGTGGTTAGTCTTAAATGTCACATCCCCATATAACTCAGTCTATAGTCAACAGCAGTTGCCTGACAAACAGGAGTATAAAGTTGAAAGGAATTAGTCAACTCAATGAGAGCTTTCTTAATATTAAGTGGTTATTAATTGCCAACTTTGTTATCTTTAGTTTCTCATTTTTAGTCAAGTTATAAACTTTGCTATGGAGTTAGGTGACCTAAAATTTTAAGAAACTCTTGTACCCTTGGTGGTTTAAGTAATATCCAAAGCAAGGGAACTTAATTAAAGAGCAAGTACAAACTCAGGCAGAGTCATAGACCCTAGGGCAGTCAGCAATTCCAAGTTACAAAACCTCAAATGGTTGGTGCACCTAGTGGAGTAGCAGTTTGGTCAGCCTCTTTTAACGAGAACAGAATGCAATCCACATACATCCTAAGGACCAGGGGTCGCTTGGGGTGGGGGCGGGTGTGGGGCAGGGAGAGCAACCAAGATGAACAGTTGGATGGAATACATAAAGTGCTTCTTTCTCCTCTCTCTTCCTGCCTCTGCTTACCTTCACTCCTGTATGTAACTCTCCTTTAAGAACCAAAACTAAAACTGGTTAAAATCGAAGACTTTCAATGAATTATTTTAACCAAAAAGAGGAAGTAAATGATCATGCCCTGGTGGCTCAGGCTTTAAGTCTGCAGCTTTGGCCTAATGCATATGGAGCCCAAGTTCGAGACCCGGGGCTGGGGGGAACAAACTCCATTTATGACAGCTAAATAAATAAAATGCTTCTTCCTTCTCTCTTCATTTCTGACTGCTTTCTTCTTAAAAAAAAAATCAGCCTACTAACAACAAGTGAACCAACACCTTTGCTTCAGGATGCTTTTCAGATTATTCTACCAACCCAAGAAGAGAATGACAAATATTTTTATTTTCTTTCTCAATTTACATAAATACGATACTTTTAAAATGCATGTTTATTTATTGATAAAACTAATAGTAATCTCTCCAATCTCCTAGCATCAATCCTACCATAGTCTTTAATTCTTCAATGGAAATTTCGCTACATAAAATCAACTTAACATGCTCCCCACTAGATTGGCTATATGAACTAGAGTATACCCTTCATGACTACTGCAAGCTATTAAGATCTCTTTCTAATTTTCCACTGAGTTGGTATATTATTGTTGAGGTCTCATAACAAAGAAAATCATGGCTGTATTCTTCAAAGTTATAAACAAAGGTCCAGACATCTGTAAGTGTTGCAGTTTTGTGACTCCATTGTCTACATATTCCTGGAGTGACACTAACCCTATTAAGTCTTAGAAATTAATTCACTAAAACTCTGGAAAAGTCAACAGTATTTTGAATGGCTCAAGGGTCAGACTTCTCTGACAGGAAGCTGTCTTCTTGAAAACATTCAGTCACTGATATTCTAAATACACATAACACACACGCATCAGTAAAAAGTTAACTGAATATATATACACAGAAAGCCCTAAAACTCTGTAACTCAATTTTACTCTTGCAATAATTAGTACTGCTGTTTCCATATGAGTTTTCAAATACTTTTAAATATAAGCATTTCTTATTTCAAATTGATTGGTCCAAGAATGCCTTCTAGGATCATATGTACACCCTCAATTGTGGATTTTGTTAAAAAAGATGACTACCATAATCCAAGATTTCTTGATTTGTACACCTATTTATATAAATACATAAGAAATCTATAACTGTTCAATTTTAATCAAGAAACAAGGAGACTATGTGAAAAACAACTTAAAATGTCATAAGCTATTATCATGCTCTTAATAAGCATAACAGGTATGACTTAATTTTCCTTCCTTTTTAATCCACTTTTTTTCTTTATGAGACTACAGCAGTTATTTACTTACGTAAAATATAATTGTAAACCAAGAGAATCTAAACTACTCAAGCTCTTCTAGTAAACACGGAGATAAACGTAAAACTATTACAAATCTCAAATTTAAGTGAAACTCATAGTTCAACAACTTGTTCTTCGCCATAGTGCATAACGTTGAAAACTCTCAAACTTTATCTAGAATGAGTCCTCCTAAGTTAATGAGTAAACCCTTATTAAACACAAATCATTTAAAATAATACCCCTCAAAATAACCGTAATCACAAACATTGATTCAGTTCATGTAATGAGTATCAGCAAAACCACAGAGGCATAGGTTTACAGCACATCTCGAAAATTTCAGCAACAAAACTGGAGAATATGGAGCAAAATAACCCAGAAAAACACGGCAAATGAGTTATATAGGTGACCGTAGAGAACAGTTTAGATTACTAACATTTCAAACTAATAAAACAAAAAAAGTCTAGGGCTGCACGACTACTTCTAAACAAATGGTTAAAAAAAAAAAAAAAAACAAAACCATCAACTTGCGTCAAATTATTCCACATTGGACTGTCCCCGACACACTATCATAACAAAATCAAATCTATATATATCTAAAGCTCAGTTTGTGCTTCGAGAACATACACCCGCCAGAACCGTGAACATCAGGTGGTTTCTCTTTGTTGCTTACCGATGACACAGCTTTCTTCGTGACAGTCTACAACTAATTACGAACCCGTCTGTCTAGTGGCCTACCTACAGGCGAGGAACTACTCGGGTTTTAGGGTGTCCCGAAATGAGTCATCGAGGACACAGCACCCGATGCGCGGCGTCCTGGAGGGGCTCGGGGGGTCTGTCTGCGCCCACACTGGCGGCGCGGGTGAGAGGCGCGGCCGGGACCAGCGGGGCCGAGCGGCGAAGGCCTGCTCGCTTCGGTCTCTGCCCGGGGCGGGCAGGTGTCGGAAGGGTCCTGCACACTTCGGGGGTGAGGCCCGGACGGTGCCTCCCGAGTAGTAGGCCGTGGGGACCAGGCCCAGTGCGCCCCAAATGGACGGGGAAGACGCTCACAAGCCGGTAGTGTGTGTGGAGGAAGCCCCCAGGGGGCACGCCTAGGGATGGAAGTAGGCCGGAGAGGGTGTCCCAGCCGCGTCTCCGGTCCCCACCCCCTTCACCTGCCACGAACACCACGAAGACCGCGCCGCTAGTCTTGGCTGACTCGATGGCGGCCGGAATGGCGCCCTGGAACCACAGCATTGCTCCCCTTAGGCTCAGGAGTTCGCTCGGTGTGTCGTCGCGGCGGACCCAGAGATGGCCCCGCCCTCCCCCCCTTCCTTGGGCCCCGCGGCCCCCGAAGCCCCAGCTGGCCCGGCCCCCGCCTCCGGCTCCACACACAAGTGCGCTAGCCAGTCAGCGGTGCCCTGGGACGCGCGTAAGCGCGGGGGCGAGGCGCGCCCCGCGTCACGTGATGCACACGTCGCCGCGGGCACCGCGCCCTAGTTGGTGTGTCTCTTTGGCCAGTCGGTGCGTGCGCGCGCCCGCGGAGCCGGGGCCTCGGCAGTGCCAGAACAGGAAGGCGGCAGTGGGAAGGATGACGGACCTCGACGGTGTGTCGGCGGCTCCTTCTTGAGGCATGACGGGAATTGTAGTCTCTTTAGGCTCAGTCGCTTTCTCATTGTGGAAAATCTAACTGGTTTCCGGGGCACAGCTCAAGGAACAGCCCTGAAAGCCATTTCAGAATCTATAAAGGGGAGGAGAGGGGTTGGCGCTCATTCGGTGGGAGATGCTATTTTCGGCCTCATTGCGACCTTAAATGTAGAGGAAATCGTCCCACACCCCCCCCCCCCTTCCTGGAATCGTGCCTACTGCGTGACAATGTAATTCTCTTATTATGATTAGTGGCCATTGTGTCATAAGGCAGGGTGTCTGGCAGTATGGAGTTAAGTGGGTTTTGTAGGAACTTAACGTCTTATATTGCTGTTGAACCTATCAGCCCAACCTTGGAGAAAAGACAGATTAAAAACCTTAACAGTCACTTTCTGTGATACCAGATAGCCCGAGAATAAAGAAGGATTTGTTTACAATTCATGTGAGAATGTCTAAAAAGATATGGTTTTTTGTGTTTAGTTGCTGTTAAAATGAAAGCTGATCCATATTTAATACTTTCATCAAATGACATGGTCTATAATTATTAGCTAAAGGATTGTATGATTTAAAGTTGCTTAAGCTATTACATTCTACATCTATATACATTCTACATCAATTTAATTTCTCAATTAGTACAACCATTTGACAATATTTGGAGGATTAAAGAGGTGCTACATCTGAAAATATCCCATTCCTACAAATATTTAATCTAGAAATAGCCAAAGTACTCCCATTTTAATTTTTTTAAACCAGGCCTCTTGTATTTTGTTATTATAAACTGAAACAGTGCTGATGACAGACAGGAAGAATTAGAGTTGATATTCAACACCAACTTTAAATGAATTTCTTAACTTAGGAATTCAGCCTGTAAATTCTTCCAGTAGAGCTTTGTCTATCATTATTCTTAATGTTAAAATTAAATATTTAGAAACATTCATAGCCTTTCACTCATTCACCAAATGTTTATTGCTCATCTACTATGAGCTAGGCATTATCCCCTGCATTGAAAAGGTAAAGCAATCCAGCAAGGACCCTGCCTTTGTGGTTACTCAGTCTAAGGAGGAAGGCAGACATTGAACAAGTGGTTGTGAGTGATAAAGAATATTACAAAAGGGGAAATTCTGTATTGGTGATGTGAATGAATACAGCCAGGTTAGAAAAGGTTTTACTGAGGAAATGACGTGTCAAGAGAAATCTAGTTAAGGAAAAGGAAAAGAAACTTCCAGGCAGAAAAAAAAATGTGAAGGCCCTCAAGCAAATAAGCACAGTATACTGAAAAATGCCCCTTGTTGCTAAAACAAAGAATGGGGCTGGAAAGACAGTAAGGATCATATCATACAGAGCTTTCAAAATCATGTTAAGGATTGCAGACATTTTTCTAAGAATTGTAGAAAGCTTTTGAAAGATTGTACTTTTAAATTTTTTAGAGGGAGATGGACTGAAGGATGGAAAGGAGGGAGGGAAAAGAGGAAGCATTTGTATTTATTTGTTAATTTTTGTTTGCTCCATTATCCCTCTCTTGCCCTTGGATCATGAATCTGGATCCTTGGGCTTAATACGGTTCACACCCCAGGCATCTCAGCTGCCTAAGTCACAAGGGCACACCACATGGAAGAATTTTAAACAGAAGAGCTACATGAGATTTTTTGTTTTTAGTATACAGCTATGCTCTAATTTAAATGGATTGAATTGGAAATGGAGTGGATGATTAAGAGGCTATATATCTAACAGGTGGAGAAGTGCATACTTCGGCTATTTTGGAAGCAGATGCAACAGGTTTTGATTGATTGACTAGATAAGGAATTTGAAGAAGGAGTCAAGAAAATATCTCGAGTTTCTCCTAAGAAATTATATAGGAGATGGTACTGAGATAAAGAACATTAAACTGGTTGGTAGGGTGGAGTACATGAAGATGTGAGTTCAATATCAGACACGTTTTCGGAGTGCTAAAGAGACATTAAAGTGGAGATGTTAAGTGGGCAGAGATGGGAATTTGTGATTTCTCTACATATAGGAGACAACTGAAGCTCTAGAGGATGTTATCACATATGGAATGCTCTAAGTAAGGTACGAGTAAATGACTGAGAACCTAAAACTTCCAATATGTACAGGAATGTCTTTAAAAATATACCAGTAAAGGATACTCACGAAAGGTGGCAGGTGGTGGTGTGGAGCAGAAATACTTAAGGAAAATGTGAGAGTATGATACCAAAGAAAGGGTTAAACTTTTTATTTTCTCAGAAAAAGACCTCCGTACAAGTTTATTTGGTGTAGTTTAAATCAAAAGCAAGGCATTCAAACCCTTCCAGTCCACTTTAAAGCATGTATTGTGTACTCCTTGAAAGAACAAGATCATCGTACTATACGGTGCAGAGAAGACAATGAAAGCTGGAAAGGGCTGGATGGAGACTAACGTACACTTCACTAGTGAGGGAGGACTCCACTACCCCACTCCCAAAGCCAGTAATTAAATTCCCAGAAATTCAGCATGTCTTGTTGGAGTAGCGATTGAGTCAATCACCTCCATATACATATATATATAGCCCTTGGTTTGAGTCTTGGGCCTAGGGGGAAGCAACCAGTGTGTGGAAAACTAAATAACAATAAAGATGCTTCTTCTTCCATCTCTCTCTTCTTGTCTGCCTGCACACTTGCCTTTATTCCTGCCTGCACCTTTCTTTAAAAAAAAGTCCTAGAACTGATGGGGGCTCATAATTAATGCTAAGGAGAGACCGAGATAAGCTGTCTTCCCAGAAAGGGTTAAGTTTTGAGTAGAGTGATAGCTATGTTGAGTCTGTTTAGAATTTAAAATATTCACTATTTTTAGCAACAGATGATTATCAGCAAGAGTGGTTTACTGGGAAGTCAGATGGCAGTGGTTGAAGAAAGAAAGATGGAGAATCAATAAGTATGTAGGGAAGGAGGAGGAACAAATGTTAGCTGGACAGGGATTTGGACTGGAAAATTAATCTCTTTAAAATAGAGACTGGTGTGCCATGGTGGAGCAGTGGTTGGGTCAATCACCTGCAAAGGAGTAAGTCACATACCCCTAGGTTCAAATTCTGCCTTGGCAGGAAATAACCAATGTGAACAATTAAATAAAAATAGAATGAGGATGCTTTCTCCTCCTCTCTCTTCCTGCCTTCCTGACCTTCATTCCTGCCTGCAATTTTCCTTAAAAAAAAAAAAAAAAGAGAGAGACTTGCACTTCTCCAAGAAGCTAGTGTCTTGGAAAGATTGAAGACACTACAAAGAGGGAGGCCCTATGACAACGAGAGAGAATATGGGATATGTGGCAAATTCTCCTGCTGTCCCCCACTCAACAATCATTCTTCTACTCTACTCCCCATTATTCCTTGCTGGCAAAGTTTCCCCAATGAGAAAGGAAACTGCTAGATACTTGTTTTTTCTGCCTCCCCTTGCAGCCAATAGAAGTTTGTTGCAAGGGAGCTGGGGGGTCATTTCTAAAAGTTTCCTAATAAAAAGAAACCCGTGGAAGAAACCTTTCTTTGCGGGATGTGGTTGTGTGCATATGATGTCTGTCTGGCACTGCTGCAGCTATCTTGCCATGAGGAATAACATTGCCAGCACTCTGAGAAGGGTAGGATGGAATAGAGAAAGCACTTGTATCCATGATGACATCACAGAACTCCTGAACCAACTCTGGGACTACTCAGCTTCCATATTTCTTGTCTTGTGAAATAATGTCTATATGGGTTATGCGCGTGTAAGTTGGATAATACTTCATGTAGTCACTACCATTCTAAATGAGTTGGGATGGGATCCATAGTACAGGCAGACAGAAGAGACACCAGCTCCCTTTTAACAGGATGGAGAGGAAAAATAATTGTGGCCATAAATAAGTTTGTAAATTTCAGGGGGAAAAGCAAGGAAAGTTTTATCTGAAGGCCTCACTTTTCCTTGTGAAGAAGTCATTTGCTGAGAGTGAGAGGGGTGATCAGGAAATTGCCACCTTGAGGATGGGGGCAGGGTATTGATGAGGATTGTAAGGCAAGTGACTAAGGAAACAGTGTGCCTGGTGATGCTGAGGACCAGGTGAAACTGGTGACCCTGGAATTGTCCACCTGTGATTTTTCTCCAGTGGTTGCTCAAACCCTGAAGTACAGGGGTATGACTAATGGACAATGTGAAAAACCAAAAAATAAGGAAACTTAAAAGATCAAGAGTGAGCAATATGATGAAACATGGACTCTAAAATGAATAGGAAGAGAAGTGAATGGAGAAAGGAGCTGTTGGATTTTAAAAAAAGAAAGAAATGTAGAGGGGAAGAAATGAGCTGGAGAGCAAGAGGCACCCTCAAGACTGATCAGTGGTATGAGATTTTAAAATGTTAATTTTTTTTCTGGTATAAAAACAGGAAATATGGAAACTCCTGACTTCTTTAAAATTTTTGATTTTTGAAGTCCAATATTGTCAAATTCAATTAAAACATATCCATCTCAAATCAACATGCTCTTCTTTCTTCTGTCATGTAGAAACCAGAGACTCCTAGACTTTATGCACTCTTTTAATTATTTCATTATTTTATATAATTTAAATTCTTTGAATGTAGTGGATACTGTGGTGGCCAACCTAGATACCTGATTCAGAGCCATGGCACTTACTTCCCCTCTTTCTGGGAGTGTTGGTTGCTTAGGGTTCAAAATGAAATCCTCTGAGAATTGTACTCAGCTGAGGGAAGAAAGGCTGGATTCTCTTGTCTCATTTTCATCTCTGAAGGGCCTACCATCTACAGACCATTTAAGAGTATCCTAAGCCTCTTACAAATGCATTTCACCAGTGTTATTGTAATGATTTTTGATCAACCTGCAAGTGGACCTTTGTTTCTATGAACCCAAATGAGATAGAACCTTAACGCCTGAAAGATCCATGACTACCCAGCTTCCCTTTCTGCCTTCTCTCCAGTCTATCCCACACAATGATATCTTTTCCAATTTCCTCATTGAATTACTTTAGCATATTGGTTTCTTAAAAATATTTACTTTGTAGTGATTAAAAAATACAATTTTTGTAACCCAACGTTTAAAATCCTTCATTAATCTGACTCTAATCTACTTTTCTAGCATTTATTTCTTCCACTTCCCCATCTGAGCACTTCAGGCCAATAAGACTATTTTGTTCAGTGTCTAGAACATGTTCCTCTCCATCTCTGTTCTTATTCACACCATACCTCTTGTGTGGAATTGTCAGTCAAATATTTGAGTTCCCCTTATGAGACAGGCAGTTGACTAGGTGCTGGGATAGACTTACTGATAATTTTTTTTCTATTTTTGTTCTCAAAAAAGTTTACATTCTACTCACAGCAGGTGACCGATACATACATAGGTGACATGTTGGTGACACATTGGTAGCATGTTGGTTTGGGTAAAATCGAAGAGTCAAATATCAGATATTGTAGATAGAAAGGGAGGGATAGGGATGGCCTCCTGGAGGAAGTGCATTCAAATTTATTTTTCAAATGTTCCTATATTACTGATGAAAAGTTAAGTTCCATTTTATACTGTTTCTTTAAAGAGCGGTTTCATTACAATGAGCTCTTCTTTGAAGGATCTTAGATATCCGGCCTGTTGCCAGGTCTAGAGGCGCTGAAGAGGAAGATCAGCTTTCAGTTGCTGTATCTCTGCCCACTGGAAGAACACCCACCACATTCTTCATAAAGTGTTACGAGGTTTCAGGGTTTCCCACCATAAAGGTTCTATTTCAATTTACACAAATAAAAACCAGCCACACGAAATCTTGTCACTTGTAAGAACATAGATCGAGGATACTGTGGTAAGTGAAGTTAAGTCAGAAATAGAAAGACAAACACCAGATTTCAGTCACGTGGCATGTAAAGAAACAAACAAGCAGACAAAACAAAACCAACCTCTGGATTCTGACAACAGAGTTGAGATTATCAGAGGAGCAAAGGGTAGTGAGCATCTGTCCAGTGAACAGTGACAGTGTTGGGAGGATAACTAGTTGGTGGTGAAGCGTGTCCTTGTGGTCAGGCAGCTGAGGCGATGGTGTGCGGGCCACATGCAGCCCATGACCTGGGTTCAAGACCGGGGTCAGGGTGAAAAACCAAAATGAACAGCTAAATAAGGAAATTTCTCCCCTTTCCTTCCTTTCTCTCTTTAAGAAAAAGTTGGTGGTGAGTGTGGTGTAATATATTTCAACGAAGAGTGAATCTGCACACCTAAAACTTATGTGGTATCATAAAACAATGTTACCTCAAAAGCTATATTAAAAGCCACAAACTGAATTCCTAATATGCTACTAAACATATTACACTATTCATGAGAAGGTGAATGATTTAGTGCCAGCCCTTTAGCTTTGCTGAAAAAGAAGTCAAAGGGCATTACTTATTGAAACTGGCAAAAAATTGCATTAATTTGGGTTCTGTAGAAGCACCTGTTTGCCACCAGAGGGAGCTGTATAACATGTATTGCAAAACATATCTAGCATATATATTACATTTTTTCTTGGGTAACCAAGTACTTTAAAAAAAATTACATTTATTGATGTGTCCTGGTAGAGTTGCGTTTGCTGCCTCCAGCTGGTGCAGTCCACATACATCCCAAGGACCCAGGTTTTCATTCTGAGGCTGGGTAAACAACCAAGATGAACAACTAAATAAAACTGGGTCTTCCTCCTTTCTCTTCCAGCTTGCTTCTACATGCCTTTATTCCTGCCTATACCTTTGCTTTAAAAAAAGAAAAAAGTAAATTTATTACATAAAGCATATGCACTTACCTGTAATTAGTGTAGAATGTTTGTATATAAAGTTTGTGGATGCATGTAAACTAAGGAAAAAGGAACATTGTTTCACTTGCAACAATCAAAATGTAATGATTAGAGAGATAGGATGGTGGTCCTCTCTAGGTTTTTACATAAACCCAGTGAAAAAGACAAAAAATGGTGATCAGAGAGAGCACATGATGGTTTCATCAGATGTGGAATATTGAGAGACAAAACAAATGGACAAACCCAAAAGCACCTCATAGAACATAACTCAGAGGGGTGGGAGGGAGGAGGGAAGGAAAGAGGGAGGAGTGCACTGGTGCTCTGGTGGTGGGCGTGGCGTAGTGTGCACACAGACTGGGGTTTGATTTCCATGTCCTAGAATGTATATAGCAATATTAATAAAAGAAATAATAAAATGATTTTTTTTTTTAAAGTGTGTACCCTGGTGGAGTATAGATTTAGTCAGCCACCTCCAGTCAAGAGCATAGTCCATATACATCTCAAGGACTGGGGTTCATGTCCTAGGGCTGGGTGAACAACCAAGATGAACAACTAAAGAAAATAAATGTGGCTCTTTCTCCTCTCTCTTCCTGCTTACCTGCCTCTGCTTGCCTTCCTTCCTGCCTGTACCTTTAAAAAAAAAATTAGTCAGGGCACACGCCCATGGCTCAGGCAGCTAAGGTGCAGGCCACATATAGCCTATGGACCCTTTTCAGGACTTGGAGCTAGAGGCTGAAAAAAAGGTAGTCACTATATTAGCAGGGAAGGCTGGGCAGTTACTTAAGTAGTTAAGCCCAACAACCCTGGAGTCAGCATGCCCTACAACACTTATTAGCTGTATGACCTTAGGCAATTTCCTTACCCCAGTGAAACAAGTGGCCTCCCTTGTAAACTGGGATAATAATAGAACTTACCTTTTATGATTCTATGACCATATAAGTGCTTGGTACATAGTAATCAGTTGCTTTACAAATGTTAACTATTATTTCTGCCTGCTTGCCAAATCCAAACTTAAGAAAAATATGTGATTTTCAGGATTAAAAGAATTTGACTCAGCGAGATCATTTATTCTTTAATCACTGAACAAATATTTACTAAGAAAGATACTGGTAGGGACTGGGGATATATTAGTAAACAAAAGCAACTGACATTTTTCCTGCCCTAAAGATTACATACTGATAGACAGGAAAATATTAGTAACTAATTGGTCAATTACTCATGTAATTACCATTGTGATTAATGCTTTGAAGCAAAACTAGGATATTAGAGTTATTACTGGCAGAAATGACAGTCTGGATGAAGATCAGGCTTCCTGAAGCAAGTAATATTCGAGGTAAGAGCTGAAGTGTGAGTACAACGGAAACTGATGCTATGGGCAGGGTGGGAAGAATAATTGTTCCAGGCAGAGGGTAGGTTACATGTGGAAAAAACAATCCTCAATTTTCAGTGGCTTAACATTAGAAAGATTTATTTCTTATTCACTTCACAGACTAATGCCAGCCAGTCAGGGGGCTCTGCTCCATATGACCATTCAAGAACTCGAATCTACCCATCCAGTGACTCTCTTTTTTTCTTGACATTCCAGAGATCTCCATTAGATCTTTCACATGTGGTTAACAAAGCAATTTCAATATCTACAGATCATCTGGAGATCTTGTTAAAAAGGCATATTCTGATACAATCCCTTGATATAAGTGCTGAGATTTTGCATTTGTATCAAGCTCTTTAATCTTCTGAATAACTGCTGGTTTCTAGCCCCTCCTCCATTACCAAGGGTAGAGCCAATCTCTCAGGTTTTAGGGGCCACATCTAGTTACATTTACTAGCTCCATATGGTTCATAGCTACTATTTTGAGTAGCAGAACTCGAGGAGTTAGAATAAAATGTTTATATGAGAGGGTAATCAACAATACTTGGCAGAATGTGACCAAAACCAAGTAAGTCATATAGTACGGTATAAAAGGGGTTATATATAATTAAGAACGGGTGACTGAGATTAGTGTAAAGTCTGGAGTTCTAAACCTGAAGAAATGACTTGTTAGCTTGCTGTTTAATCTTTCCAAGCTTCATTAAAATGCAGTGAAGCACATCCCTGTGGCTCATGACTAAAGGGAGGACATATAAAGCCCAAGAACCTAGGTCCAAGACGTGGGGCCTAATGAATGGAAAGTATATAGCTAGTAATACTGACCTTAATGGATTATTTGATGAAATGAGATCATGGACATAATATAGACATGTGATGTTTATGTCTATCCAGTGTTCAATCTTCCAACTGTATTTGTAGCAGTTTAGTCTTCCTGGGGAGAGTCACTCTCAGTCTTTGTCGTCTGGATGGCACTGTCCTCATCCCTGTTCTCCAGAGAGGTATGTACATGGCCATGGCTCGTCAACTCGCTTTTTTCTGACCGCCACGGTGGTTCAGGGAGGCCCTCTGATCCATGTCCAACCAATGACACTCAATTTCAGGATGTTTGTAGGAATTATCAGAAAAAAAAAACTATTCTCCTTCGTTGGGGGTCCTGAGAGAAGAGGATATAAATAGTTGAATCTGTTGGTGGCTATCTTGTCAGGAAATAATCTGTCTATAAACAACCAACACAGAGGACAGAAGAACTTGTACATGAAGACAGTTTATCCTGATGCTATTGCAGAATCCCTGGATTCGAATAGTCATGCCTGAAACATCTAGCCTTGAACTTTTCAGTTACAGTGAGTCAATACATTTCCATGGCTGATTTAGCTCCCTATTTGGATTTTGGAATTTTAATCAGTACAATGACCAGGACATAAGCATTCAATAAGTGCCACATATTTTCATCTCAGTAGACTTGAGTAATCCATTTAAGTGCTAACAAGTGAAGCATGTATAGGGCTTGGATATATAGAGTGAAAGAGTGAAGAAGAAACTGCAGGCAAGAATACTAATTAGGGGGCTACTGAAGTAATCGGGTAGTGAGTGCTAAGGGGTTAAACTAGAGGGTGACAGTAAAAACAGGAAGGGATGGGTTAAGAAATTATAAGAGGTCATGACATAATCCACTGGCACTTCAATAAACATTTGCTGAACACCTATTATGTCTCTGGCACCACTAGACAGACAGAATCGAATGTGATAGACTCTTGGTTGCTTACCTTACAACTACCAACTTCCTCCTTTTTCTCTCCTAACAACCTTGCTTTTCATTGGTTCTCATCAGAGTGGCCTTGACCTTCAGGTGAGACTCCTAAGTCCCTTCCCTCTTCAAGGGGTGAGTCGTCATTGCTTTAACCAGTCATAGTGCTATCATTCCTCTAAGTGCTCATCAAATAATCTTCGTAGATAAGACCCATGAGAGAATTATAGCCAATGAGAAGTGAAGAGAAAGCTACTGGGACTTCTGGGAAAGTCCTATTACAAAGATGTTCCCATTTCTGTTTCTGAAGATTATCATCTGCAGGAAATCTAGAACTGTGGTAACTATGAGAGGAACCAGTTCAAAAGGACACAACAACATGCCTGAAAGAAGAAAGAATGTAGACATGCCCTGGCGAAGCAGCGATTAGGTTATTTACCTTTGAGGGAGCTCAAGTTACATCCCTGGGTTGGAGTCCCAGGTCCAAGGGAAACAACCAGTACGAACAACTAAATAAATAAAATGCTTCTTTCTCCTCTCCCTTCCAGCCCGTTCACCTTCATTCCTGTCTGCATCTTTCCTTTAAAAAACAAAACAAGAACCTCATTCCTTGATAGTATATTTGAACTGCTCCATTAATCAATCCTGGAAGCACCCCACCTTAGAGCTTTGTGTTATGTAGATTCTTACATGTAATATATAAGCCAGATTATTTTCCCTTTAATTGAAGCCAAAGCATCCCATTGTCTGATGATAGTGAGTAGGACCTGGTCTCTAACCTTGTGAAGACAGATGCATGAATATGTAAATAGAAGTGAGTGAAATAAATATGACAAGTCCTAGAATCAATAGTTATACCAATTCTCACAAAAGTGCCATTTAAGAGGAATGAGTTCTATCAACTATTAGGAAAGCAGAAAGCCTGTGCCAAGGAAGAATCATTCAACAGAAGTCTTGAAAGTTCCTTAGCCATTTTCTAAGCAGAAAGGGCTGACCCTTCCTTTGCATGAACATGCTGTTCAAGTGAAAACATGAACGTGCATGGTGTGGCTAGGAAAAAGTGTGTGAACAATATGAGTGGAGGAAGTGACAGAATACAAGGGCATGAGGCAGAAAAGCAAGTTTGAGACAGATTGTTTGGGATTTGAGCTTTGTTCTATGAAAAATAGGAAGTTTTAAAGGCTTGCAATCAAAGAAGTTGAAACTCTTAAGTTAGACAAACTATTGCAATAATTTGGGCAAGAACATTAAGGGCCTGAATCACACATGGAAGAGAGGATTCCAGGGGCCCAAGATCCAGAATAATATAAAGTAAAATGGTGTCCTGGTAGGTGGAAGACAATAGTGGTGCAAACGACAGAAATCTCCCCAGCCCAGTTAAAGCTGAAAAGTAATTTATTCAAGATTATTTGCTCACAGACTTTCAGGAGGATAAGGTTGAGCAATCCTTTTGGGATTGTACACAGAAATAATCTGAGCACAAGAAATTCTGTGCAGTGCTTTCTTGCCTCCCTTGGTTCTTCCTAATCAGATTCTCCTGGATGTGAATGTGGCCGATGGAGACTCACATCACAAATCTGGATCACAGCTATACTGGGAGCAACTTTTCTGAGCAAAGGGAAGCTGCGATTGAGTCGTCCTGGCTCTTTATTTGATGTGAAAGGATTTATAGTAAGGGAATTTTTCCAAATATATGAAGAATATTTTATAACTGCCCACTGCAAAGGGTGACATTTTGTTGAGGGTGGAATTTAGGATGACGTAGTCTAAATTAAAGAGGAATAACTCATGGATATTTGTACTGATGTGACATTGTAGGGGCCAACCTATCAAGTCTTTTTTTTTTTTTTTTTTGGATTTCCTCCTGGAGTTAAGTAAGCTTGTTTCTTATTTTCAAGTGGGATGAAGCAAGCTAATGTTATACCAAGAGCTATATGATTCTCAACTACCGATGAGTTTTCTATTTACCTAGAGTAACAACCCCTTGACTTAGGATATCAAGTACCAGCTTTGGCCACATATTTGAGTTACTTTTCTGAAAATATGGATATATTCATGTTTTGTTACTCAAACTGGTCTGAGTACCAGCATCATCATAGACTTGGGATCTTGTTAGAAATGTGGAATCTTAAGCGCTACCCTAGACCTACTGAATTAGGATGTGCTTTTTAAAAAGTTCACCCCGGGATTCAGAGGCATATTCTATTTCCCCTGGCGACCAACAGCCAATCTCTGAAGACCACACCTGACCTTGCTCCAGCCCTAGCCATTAAAGAACTAAGCTGAGGACCAAAAGAGCCAGAGCAGGACAATGTAAATCATGCTTCTATTCCAGCTACCTCCCATCTCCCGGTATCACTAGTAGGGGTAGCTCCAGATTTGTAAAATGGCCAAGTCTGGAAGAGATTCCCCATATCTTCTGGTTGTCATTAAACAGCCGACCAGTATTGGTCAAACAGCTAATAGGTGCTTAGGAATACAGTCAGAGGCAAGACAGACACAATCTCTGATCTCATAGCATTTTAAATTCTAGTGGCAGAAACAGAAAACAGAAGATCTGAGTGGTAAACAGTAAGCAGAAAATTGAATAAAATATGGACAGTGACTGCGTGGCTAGATTAGAGTAGGTGGCTAATAAAGACCTCTCTGCTAAAGGGACCAATTACAAGAAAGACAAGTTGGCAAGGCCAAGTTCAGTTTTAGACAGAGGGAACTGGAAGTAGATAATCCTGGAGTGGTAGGAGATCGGATCAGATACAGATGCAGTAAGTCAAGATAAAAAACTATTTTTGATATTATTTTTACCTCCTATGTCCATAGACTTTATATGGCCTGCACCTTAGCCATCTTAGCAAAGGGGTGTACCCTTTGCTATCTTATTAATAGTAAACCATTGAAGGATTTGGGCAGGGTAATGACATGAGCTCATAATCTTTTAGATCAGTTCTGGTGTGAACACAGCGACAAGCGTGCAGCCTGGCAGGCTGGTTGGAGGCTATTTCAGTAGTTTGAACAGGACCAGGATGATGGTAGGGGTCAGCTTCAGAATTCAGTTTAGAGGTAGAGTCAATGAGACTTTTTTTGTGCATTTGTGCTTGGAGTACATTGTTTTCAAAGATGGCTGCAATCATGTCTTCCACCCTAAACGCCTTTTTGCCACACTCCTCTCAAAAGGTGTAGTTTATTTCCTTTGCTGGAAAGAGGGGCTTATTTTCTCTGCTGTGAGCTGACCCTATGACTTTTTTTTTAAATCAGTAAATGTAACATAAATGACATTATGGGACTTTAAGACCAGGTTTTAAGAGGCCATTACTTATTCAGCTTTAAAAGAAAAGTTGGGAATTCGCTAATTTGAAACACATAGATCAGTCCTGAGGGCATAGTGCTAAGTGAAATAAGTTTGAGAAAGGCAAATACTGTATAATCTCACCTATACATAGAATCTAAGAAGCCCTCCAAACTCTGAATTTAGAGAAAGACCTGCTAGGGATAGGAAAGGGTAATAGGTGATGGTGGTTAAAGTTAAAAGATTAGGAGGTTCTGAGTAGCTAACGTATAGCATAGTGACAATAAGTCTAGGCTATGACAATGGGGAAAGACACATAGAGTTACCTTGAAGGATGAGATACCTCTAGGAAGGAAAACTGAGACATCAGAGCATTACTAAAATTAGCCAGAATCAAATTTTATCAATTTTATGGCTCAGAAATTCTTTGTTTCTTCACATTCCTCTGATATGCTTATTGTGACACAATTAAATCAAAATAAATCTAAGTGAAGATACTATGGAGAAAATAAAAAACAGTAGTCATTTATACCTGTTTCTTAGGTTGGTGAAGGTTTATGGGTTGTGTTTATGTGAGCCTCTTGTTCTTTTAGCATCAGCTCATAAAGGCTTCTACAATTCCAATCAACATGGAGACAGCTCTGGATCATGCCAGCATATATAGAACATCTTCATGCCAGAGCTTCATTGAACACTAGAAGATGGAACCTATACTTTCTGCCTGTGAAACTATACACACCACACCTTGTTATCTATGAGGCAGGCAGTGTTCTAGGACAGGGTGATCTGGACTTGTGGCTGGTCAATGCTGGTCTTACACTTGCATTTTTCTTTTACTGACAGCACGCAGAGCGCCCAACTCTCAGCTGCTTTCTGAGGTAAATTCGAATGTGCTGACTTGAATCCTCACAAGTCACAGGTCCCTTCCTGGTGGGAAACACAATTTTCTTAGTTTGGGGAGGGTTCAGATCCCTACTTTGTTGTCAGCTCAGACTACAGGTTCATTACCTACCTTTAATTACTGTTGGCATCATGGCACTTTGTGTTCTATATTCACAAACACATATTATACATCCCTGTTCTTTGTAACTAAGAGTTTGAAAAGTCTGAAGCCATACTCTCAGTTTTCTAACATAGAAAGTAGTAGAAGTGGACAAAAAGTTTCATATATAGTGACCACTATCATTCCCAAGAAGGATTGCTGGAGATGTTCATATTGGCATAATAAAGAATAGTCCACTTAACAGTAAAAGTAGTATTTGTTCATAAATATGGTCAATGCTCTGGGAAAACCCACTACAAGAAAGATTATCACCATGGCTGTGGGATATTTGAAGCTGTCCTTAGAAAAGTTTAAATTTGGGCCAACTACATCTTAAATGCTGACTGTGTGCTTTCTCCTCCCCAACCACTATTTATTTTTGAGAGGGAGAAGAAACTTTTTTCTTTAAAAAAAATTCTCTCTTCCTGTCTGTTTACTCGCCTTCTTTCCTGCCTGTACGTTTCCTTTAAAAAAAAAAAAAAAAAAAAAAAAGAGGGAAGGCAGGCAGACAGCAGGAGAGAGAGAGAGGAAGCGTTTTACTTACTTATTAAATTATTCCCCTGGTCCGAAACTGCCAGTCTGGGTCCTTGAGCTGTATCTGGACTGAATGCCAGGTACAGTTTAACACCTGAGTCACCAGAGTGTACCAGGAAGAAACATTTTGAAGGAAGGGAGAGAAGGAAGCACTTTTATTTATTTGCTTTAGTTGCTCCCAGTCCCCTTGCTTTGGATCATAAACCTGGTCCTTGAGCTTTACATGGTCTGTGCTCCAGTTGCAGGCTTAGCTCCTGAGCCAGGGCACACCACTACCTTTTTTTTTTAAAAAAAAAAATAGGTGGAATCAGCTTCTAGAAGACAAAAAAGAACAGGGGAATATAGACTAGGCAATGTATGTACATTTAATAATGTGTATACTGGGGGTATGGTTGGTAATTCATTAGCATTCCCTTGTGACTGTCAGGAAATAGTGAGGGAGAGGTGTAATGGGAAAGAGAGGATTCACAACAGACTTACTCTACTTTTTTTTTTTAATATCTTTCCTGATCCCAGTTGGTGAACCTTATTTCCTCTGTACAGTGTTCAACTCTGACAGGGCAAACCACAGATTAAAGCATATACTTAGTACCAGGATTCCTACTGTAGGAGGTGAAGAAAATATTCAGAAATTTGCAGTAACTATGGAGTTGTGGTTTTCTTTTGGCCTCTGTCTGCATGTAATTTTTGCTGCAGTACCAACTAACTAAATATCCTGTTTTTGACACTCTACAGTCAGAATAATAAAAAGTAAAGTTTTAGAAGTAATTTTACAGTCCTCACTCTTACTTTTTTTTCAGTATGGGTCCTTAACCTGATTTAGTTCAAAGGCAGCTCCCACTTCTACTACCAGGAGTACAATATTCATTACTGGGATAAATAACTTATGGGGAGGTCTGGGATTCCCTAGGACATCCAAGGAAGGAGAACTGAGGCATTATAGCTGAGAGTCAGTCTCTGGACTCCAGGTCATGATTTAGAACTTCCAGTCCAGGGATTTTGTAAATGCTTCATCTAGAATGAACATCTATGTGAGTCTGATAATACCTGCTGCTCTTTCAGTTCTAAGTAAACTCCTAGTCTAGGCCAGTTCAGATGGCAGATGCTTTTGCCTTTTGGGTTTCTCAGCAGTTGACTTTGATTAACTAACAAATGAGGAAAGCTTTCTATAAAGCATATGAGTTAAATTGGACAAATGGGCATTCAATATTTTGACTAAAGCAACAAATAATTTTTCTAATCATAGTGCTCTGTTTTTAGTTTTCTGAATATATGTTCAAAACCATCTATAACTGATTGTATTAACTTTATGAGAATGAAAGTTCATGAATCATACCTACAGAAATCACAGAGAAAGGGATGGTTTATAGGACATTTACAAAATAAGAGGTTATGTTTGTTCATCTCCTATAAGCCTGAAATTGAAATCTTTAAGACAGGTCATTAAGTTTCAATACTGAGATTCTTTAAAAAGGATTTTTACTTTACAAAAGACAAAGTGGGTCTATATTTGTAAACATTTATTCTCTTGAACTGAAAAAGGCTTGCATCAGTACAGATTGTACAGCCTTGCAAATTACACAGAAATTGAAAAAAAAGGTTCCTTGTTCTTAAGTGCAATGAATCTTTGATGTCCAGTGATCCGCTGCAAACAATGAAAACAAATTTAAACCACTTAAGTTTCCAGCACTCGTCAAATGCATTTCCTTAGGTGATAAAAAATACACAAGGAGGGGAATGCAAATAAGTGGCATTTAGTTATCAGGATGCTTAAATAAAACAGTGGAATATTTTCTTGTCTAGAATCATTCCTGTTCCCCTTTGCATCTAAGTGGTTTGAGGGGTGATTAACACCTATGAGGTGCTAAGAACATAATTTAGTTTATACTTAATGTTCATACTACCTGAATGAATAAGAAAAGGACCCTGATGAGGGAGTTCTGTATTCTCTGGAAATTGTTTCTGCGTTTAGAGATACCAGTTAAGAGTAATCTTCTATTTGTGGGCTCTCTTTAGTCATCCCCAATGGTTTTGATTTGGTTATTCCATTCCTGCATTCTTTTCTCCCCAGATTCTATGCTGGGTCACACCATGCTGGCTGCAAAAAAGAAATACAGGTTGCAACTGGTTGTAATTATTTTGAAGAATAATTTGCTGTACAACAGAGCTTTGGATCTGATACAAGAATTCAGAAATATAAAACAAAATAACTATAAAAGTAGGAGGCATTAGAACAGCATTTCCTCAGAAAAGCTGCTAAGTTATTATTCCGATGTGGATTCCTACAGTTATCTGGGGCTGAAATGTGTTTTTTTCCTCCCTTTGCTGGATCACTGGCCTGTCTTCAAAAGCTGTAACACCATGACCACATGTCCTAGGAGTCTCTATCATGTTAACAGAAACTCCAAATATCAAGCCAATTAAAGATGGGAGAGGGCAGGGGAATCATAAAGGTCAAGGGTCCAAGGTGACTTTGCTACTGAGAACTTGCTCTTTCCAAAATGTGAAAGTCATAGTGCCTCTTGCTTGTTCTCAGCTTAAACTTGTTAACTGAGTTAATTTGTTTCTTCAATGCATTCTGTGCAGCTGAAATGGAGGGGAATGTGGCTAAGACGGTATATGTGGAGGCCAAGTCACTGGGTTTAGAGCGGTCAGGGATGACAGTGTTGTCCCCGCTGCCACAGCAGAGAGGGTGACGACGCAGCTGGGGCTGAGACTGTGGGTCCCGAAGCCACCGGATCTTGGCGCCAATTTTAAAGAGTTCCCCAAAAAGCTTCTCAGCTTCCATTCGAGTAATTCCATCTGGTAGCTCAGTAATTTCCAAAACTTTCCCAACAACTAGAATAAAAAAAGGTGTAGAATTAATAATCCTTGTTAACAAAAAGGTGGGTGGAAAGTACTACAGCTCCAATATGACATAAGAAATGAACAGAATTTTCAGAAAACATTCAAATTCACAACCTTCTAACTGTTAGTCATTTTTGAAATCATTCTTATTTACCCCTTAGGCAAGGAGTACAGGGCGAATGGTGTTAAACTGCCCATTTCAGTCTTCACCGACAAATTGCACATACAAAATGCAGCATTGTAATTTGGCTTCTCTAGATTAGGAGGCGTGATCTTGGCAAAAAGTCTTCCTTAACTTCACATTCACACTGTAAAATAAAATATGTAACAGAACTTGTCCTAACCATGCCAAGGTCATTGAGCAGAATGTTCAAGTACATACTTAAAAGCACTTTGCCATAAGGAAGGCAATATATTTGTTCATTCAGACTATCTCCATAATGGTGTAATTTAAGGACTATTTCCTTTTTCAAAGAAAATGTAGGCAGATAATTTTATTGTACCTCTTCTTCTCATGGACCTCTTTTCTCCTTAGATATCTTCACCCTGCCTAAATCTACCTGTACTTTATTATACATTCACATCTGCAATGAAACAATGAAAAGAATATAGAGAACCCTACAGTACAGAGAGACTACTTTCCTACGACTTTTTGCAGAACTCTGGGAAAAGGAAAGCCCACTTCCATGTGTGGCATATTTTAAAAACTGTCTAATAAGTCAATGACTTGTAGAACCATATTCAGTTGTCTCTCAGGGACATACCTGCTTCTCCTGCGCCAAGGTCAGTGGATGCAGCTTTTTTAGCTTGTTTCCTTCCTCGGTTTCCATGTCTGTTGCCAGACTGACCCTGAAATGCCAAAAATAGATGAGAAATAAGGTTAATAATGCAGAAAAATGTGTTCATTATATTTAAACACTTCACATTTACATTCAGTCTAGGTTTTATACTTCAGGAGAAAATAGATCCAATCTCAGGCCTTCTGATTCATCTTTGTGGCTTGACACTTATGTCTCTCGCTATGCTGGTCACTGCTGTCTTCCTTAAGCGAAAGTTCCCTAATGTCCAGCCACCCATCATCTTTGAACGGCACGAGTGAATGACTGCTTAGTTATCAGTGCATCACCTTCTCTTTGGCTCTGCTCTGGATTGGTCAGTGAAAGTATTCAGCTGCCTGAGGCAGAGTTTTTCCTTTGCAATACCAAGAGGTGGGCTCAGGCCCCCCCACTTTTAGCAAGAGAGGTCTGATTTTCTGCCAAGGAAGTTTAGGAGGTCAGGTAGCTGGCTTTCATACCTGTTGGGTTGGAATGTGTCCATGAAGAACAGCAGGAGGGTTGTACTGCAGTGGTTGGCCAAGTAACGGATACCTGGTATCTCCTGAAAGTCAATAAAAGCACATTTTTATAGTTTTCTCGACTTAGTTAATAAAAGTTTTAAGTATTAAGAGTAAAAAGTAAATTTCATATATAATTTAAAGAGCTGAGTTACTTCTGAAAGGATTACAGACGTAAAAAAAAAGTGGTTATAAAGCATAAGTGGTGAGAATGGCATAGAATGGGCAGCATGGAGGGAAGTATCTCGACACACTTTAACAATCCATATGAAATATCCCAAAATAACCGTAAAACCTATTCTATCCATTTGAGATAACAAAATCTACATTTTTGTTGATATTTAAAAATTAATGTAACATATTTTAGGAGAAGGAAAAAACCCTGGATAAATATTAAATTCTCTATCTACCCTATAAATCATTAATTACTGTAACTATATGCACATATATAATTAATACTCATACACAGATTTCTATGGTTTTAATCAATTGATATATTTACATTCTAGTCCCTAGGTCTGCTCTTATGCTTTGTTTAAAAAAAATTTTACGTTTGATGATTTGAACTTGCTTAGAAAGAGTGGCACAATTCTTAAGCATTATTCATGAGCAAGTGTTCTCTTCACTAACCAGTATGGGATAGTACCTACAGTAATCACAGAGAAAGGGCTTAATAAATGCTGATTGAAAAACCTTGTCCTGGATAATAATGTCTTGTTATATTCTCATTTTATTTTAACCATAATAGATACATTACTTTCTCATTTTAATTTAACTATAAGTCCCCAAATTTAACACATTCTATGTTTGGAAGAATTTTATGGGTAGACACCAGAAAAGCATCTTTAGGAAATTTAACGTTATTTTATTTTTTAAAGAGAGCAAGGTGGGAAGGAGAGAGGGAGGGTGGAACATCTTTATTGAGTTGTTCATTTTGGCTTTTCACCCTGGCCTTGGGTTTTGAACCCAGGTCCATGCGCTCTATGTGGTCTGCACACCAGTGTCTCAGCTGCCTGAGTCATGAGGGCATGCCCCATCTCCAGGAAATCATACAACTCTGCTCCCAATAGCTTCCTAATAAGAGAGAAGTCTGCCACAGGGGTCTGCGGATAAATACTGAGAAGGTTCTTGGGCAGGACACACTCATGACACACTTGCTCTTTCCAAGGCACTAGCTGAAGGGCAGATATGACACTGGGGTTTACTACTGAGACCAGAGATGTAATGCGAAGTCAGAGTTAAGTTTAGGCCCAGAGAGTAGTATTCTTTTCAAATATGGTCAGCAGTAACCAAAGATGACTCCTTTTAAGTGCAAAGGAAGGAAAGAAGAGAAGCAGAAACATTTCATTTGCTCATTTTGGTTTTTCCCCTGGCCCCAGGTGACAAATTCAGGTCCCAGGGATTTACATGGTCCATATCCCAGTCACTTCAGCCTCCTAAACCACAAGGTCTCAGACCGTGAATTACTTATTAAAACCATTACAGTTCCCCTTTTAATGATTCTTTAAAAAATGGGTTTTTTTTTTTTTGAAAGCTGCATTGTATTACATCTTATATGGAAATACTATAATGCAATTAATCCTTATTGATGGACACTTAGGTTGTTTTTGAATTTTCCTGTTATAGAATAAACTCTTCTGTGAAGAAATCACTGTGTCATTATTCATAGGACAAATTCCAGGAAATAAAAGATTATTTTTGTATTATTTTATAATCATCTGCTTGCATGTCTGTTCCTCCAATGAGACTGAGGGTTGGTGAGGATGAGAACTTCACTTTACTCACTTTGTATATCAGGGTCACAGTAAGTTTTCAATAAATGTTTGTTGAATATTATATTTTATATATTGTAATTTTAAATTCTTGATGCATATTACTAATACAGAGATTGGAAATATAGGACAAATATAAAACACTGAGAATTACTACTATAGAGGAATGGAGTCTAAGGATAGTAAGTTAAAGTTATTTTAATTCTATTATTTAATTACTAAGTGGAACTAATTCCTAAATTAGCAACTACTAACTAGGGATGAAACATTGTTAGGAGAGTATATGGTAATAAGTAGACTGTGGTGAATGTGAAAATTAAGTCCTGTAGAAAACTAAAAGGTAGTAGTGCTGAGGTAAATCATGAAAGGACTGGTGACAGATTGTCTGAAAATCCTCTGAAGGTGGCATCCCTGTGGCTCAGGCAGCTAAAGCACAGGCCATGTAAAGCTTAAAGATCCAGGTTGGAGACCTGGGGCTGGGGGTTTGAAAAAAAAAAAAAAAAAAAGAAAATCAATTTTCTGAGGCTAGGGCTAGTTTTGCATACACTTACCTTGCCCAGGGATAAAAGGTCTAGAAAATTGGGACATGATGGTAAGTGGCGGTCCAGAGGGACGTACAGTTTTCAGGGTTGACAGCTGAGCTGGTGCTGGCGACTGAGCTGGTGAAATAATGGGACTACTGAGTTGAGGGCTGTGCTGCAATAACATTAAAAAAAAGTGGGTCGGCATTTTAGTTAGACTGTTTGCAAATTTCCTTGTGACAGAACTTATTCTAATTACAAAAATATTATGTTTTTTATTATACTTTATTTTTTTAACTATTTTTTTAACTTTTGCTGTTATAGTTTCCTTATTTTTACACATTAAAATAAACTCATATAAAGGTTCTACATTCCTCATATATATGTCAATACCGCCTGTCCTCCACCAAATCACCAAGTGTTCTTCACCACTGTCCAGTGGGTTCTGCCACCATTTCCCCGTCCCCTCCCCCCTCCCACCCCATTCCCTATTGGTAACCTCAGTTTTGTTTCATCTGTTCCTTTGTTTGTCTATTCACATTCCACTTATGAGTGAAGTCATCTGGTATCTATCTTTCTTCGACTTATCTCATTTAGCATAATCCCCTCTAGATCCATCCATGTTGATTCAAATGACAGGATTTCATCTTTTCTAAGGGCTGTGTAGTATTCCATTGTGTATATGTATCACATATTCTTGATCCATTCATCTGATGTTGGGCCCTTAGATAGTTTCCAGTTCTTAGCCATTTCGAAAAGGGCTGCAGTAAACATGTGGATGCCTGAATCTCTAAGAATGAGGGTTTTTGTGTATCTTTTGGGTAAATACCCAGAAGTGGGATGAGTTCTAAGGTGTAAGGTCTCATTGTTGTTTTAATTTGCATTTCCCTGATAACCAAGTAGGAAGAACATCTTTTCATGTGCCTGATGGCCATCTGTATATCCTCTTCGGAAAATGTCTGTCCAAGTACTCTTCCCATTTTTTGACTGGATTTTCTATTTTTCTGTAATTGAGTTTTATGAGTTCTCAGTGTATTTCGGATATTAAGCCCTTGTCAGAAATGTGAAATGCAAATATTTTTTCCAAGTTAGAAGGTGAAAATAATCCTTTTTTAATGAGTAAGAAACATTTTAACAAAGAAATAAAGGAGAAAGAAAAAGCATTGCCAAGAGTGACAGTGGGTCTTCATCTTGAAAGAGGTCACAAAAAAATTCTCATGAACAATTGTAAAACGTGCACTTGTTATGAAAATTCGAACATTATAGAATATATAATTTCCATCTTCCAAGGATAAATACTGCTAACAGAATGTTTCTTTTCATGTGTCCACATATCTATTTACTTTACAAAAATAGGAAGACTATATATCATTTTTGAATCTTGTTTTTGTACTGTGACAATAACGTAGCTACTTTCCATGAGACTATATACATCTAGCTCATTCTTACTTTTACATTAACCATTTAAATTTCAATTTTAAGCAATTCTTAAGGAACTATTAAAAATAGTACAGAGAATTCTCAGATTGCCTAATGTTAACATTTTATTACATTTGCTTCACCTCTCTGTTAGTACTATTATTTCTTCTAAACTATTTAGGAAGGAGTTGCTCATGATAACCCTCCACTCTAAGACAATGTCTATTTCCTAAAAACAAGGATATTTCCATATATAGATAAGCATAGTAGAATTATCACAATCAACAATTAACAATACAGAATATTAGGTGATGGCTTTATTCAAATTTTGCCAATTGTTCCACCAATGTCCTTCATAACAAAAGCAAAGAAGACAAATTGTCCCCTTGTAGTCCAAAATCCAGTCTAGAGTCAAATGCTGCCTTTAACTGTCATGTCTTCAATCATCAACACAGCTTCAGTGTTTCTTCTTTAGCATTATGTTGACATTTCTAAAAATCAATTTCTGAAAGCTATTTTATAGAACATACCTCAATTTGGAATTGCCTGTTTGCTCAGCAAAACTTTATGCTATATACTTGGGCAAAGAATACAGGAGATGTCAGACTGAGGCCTCAATGCATCATGTGAGAAGGCAGATGTCCATATAATCATAGTATTGGTGATGTTTACATTAATTGCTTGGTTAAGATTATGTCTGCCATGTGCCTCCACTGCCAAGTTACTATTTTTAAATTTCTAGTTATAAATATCATTTGGGGAGATCACATCATCTACAAACTGAGTTTTCTTTTCAATTTGGATGTCTATTATTTTTTCCTTGCTTAATTGTCCTAGTTTGTACTTCTAGTATAACTATTAGTTTAAGAGGATATTTGTATAAAATACAGCTTTTAAAATCTATTGAGACTTAGTATGTCGTATAGTCTGTCAAAAAAATGTCCCATGTGCACCTGAGAAGAATGCATATGCTTTTGTTGTTAGAATATTCTGTGTACGTTTTTAGATGTAGTTGATATTATTGTGTTTGCTTTCTGTTTCCTTATTACCTTGTCTGGTTGTTCTATCCATTATGGAGAGTGGGCTACTGAAGTCTCTAGGTATTACTGTAGAACTCTCTATTTCTCCTTTCAGTTTTTTTGCTTCATATATTGTGATGGTCTGTTGCTGGCGTTGTATATGTTCATAATTCTAGTATCTTTTTGTTTTATTAAAAGTTTTATTAATATATAGCAGCCTATGTATTTTGTAAACTTTTAAATTTAAAATTTATTTTTATCTGGTATTAGCATAACTATTCTGATCTCTTTTGGTCATGATTTGCATGGATTATCTTTGTTCAGTCTTTCACTTTCAATTTATTTGTATCTTTGTATCTAAAGTGATTCTCTCATGGAAGGCATGAGGTTGGATATTTATTTCAATTAAAAAACTTACTGAAGGAGCACTGCATTCTAACATTACATAGGTCTAAAGTACACATCACGATAGGCAATAAGCCAACATCTGTAATGTAAAACAATCAGTACATCACTAATAGTACAATTACATCCTTCACCATATAACTGATGCCTTTTGCCCAACTTGCCTTCTCTGCCGCCCACTCCGGTAACCTCTAATTTGGTCGACAGATTAAAAGTCTCTTTTTGCTTGATTTGGTTCATTTGTTTGGTTTCTCTATATACCACACATAAGAGTGAGACAACACAATGTGTGTCTTTCTCTTTTTGGCTTATTTCACTAAGCATAACTTCCTCTAGATCTACCCAAGCTGTTTCAAATGGCAGAATTTTACCTTTGAGCAAGTGTTTGTATACATATATAAAATCTCTGTAAAATACAAAATAACATACATTTATACATATAAACTTACAAAGACACACACATATGAATCTTTATCAGCTCATCTAGTTCCTGGCTATTGTAAAAACCTAAAGGTACATACATATGTATCAAAATTATCTTGTGTTTTTCAGGTAAATACCCAGAAGTAGATTAATGGAACTATAAGAAATGTGCATTTTCAATGTTCTATTTTTAAGGAAAGGTGCAGGCAGAAATAAGGTGAGCAGGTAGGCAGCCAGGAAGAGAGAGGAGGAAGCAGCACTTTATTTTATATAGCTGTTCTTTTTGGTTGTTCCCACTGGCTGTGGGACATGATCCCAGGACCTTCGGATATAATGTGATCTATGCTCAACCCCTATTCCACCAGAGCACATCTATCTGTATTTTCATATTTTTGAAGAATCTGTATACTTCTTTCTTTTCATAATGGTTGCACCACTTAGGCTCATCAACACAGTGCATAAGGTTTTCTTTTCTCCACATCATTGTTACTTGTTTCTAGTACTTTGTACAATAGCCATTTTTACAGGTGTGAGATATGTCACTGTTTTGATGATAACATTTTAAACCGAAAGCAAGCTAATCTCACATTCATTCTAATCACCCAGATTTTCACTCTCCTTTCCACCTTTTATATCCTTGTTTTGCTGCTTTTAAGTGGGGATTAATTCATTTTATGGAAATCCCTTTCACATTTTTTCCTTTTTCTTCTATAGAGAGAAGGGAGAAGAGAAAGTAATTTTATTTGATTGTATATTTTTGGTTGCTTTACACAGTGTGCCCCAGCTTTACACCTGTGCCAACAGGATGCACTCCCTTTAGTATTTCTTGCAAGGTTGTTTAGTCATAATACATTTCTTTAAAGTTTGTTTTGCTAGAAAGTTCTTTATTGCTCCTTCGTCTAAGTAGTAACCTAGCAGGGCAGAGTATTCTTCCTTCTAAGGCCTTCTAAGCCTCTAAGTCAGTGGCTGAGACAAAGACCAGGTAAACCCCAAGGGCTTTGGTTTGATATTGAGGTCAGGGGGAACAAACAGAACCAAATAAAAAATGAAAAATAAGTGTTTACTTCTCATCTGTCAAAATGCTTTTTCCTCCTCTTCCTTCCTTAAAATAATAAAATAAAAGGAAGTCCTTTTCTTTCAACACTTTGAAATATGCCATTCCTTCGGGCTTATAAAGTTTTTTTTTTTTTAGTATTTTATTGCAGTAACTTTCTTTTATAAATTAAACTCATGTAGCATCCCCATACCTTAGATAATCAACACACTCTGCCCTCCACCAAATCTCCAAGTGTTCATCACTATTTGCTATTGTCCATACTACCCGCAACACCATCCCAATCCCTACTGGTAACCTCAGTTCTATTGCAAATGTTCAAGGGCTGATTTTGTTTCATTTGCTGCTTTGTCTATTCACATTCCAACTACGAGTAAGATCATTTGATAACTGTCTTCTTTTGAATTATTTCACTTAGCATAATCCTCTTAGATTCATCCATGCTGATTTAAACAATTTAAACATCTCATAAGGAGTGTGTAATACTTCACTGTATGTATGTGTGTGTGTGTATGTGTGTGTGTGTGTGTGTGTGTATATATATATATATATATATACATATGCACATATATTCTTTTCAGTTGTCGGGGGGGGAGGTTATAGACCCAGAAGTAGGATGGCAGAATTATATGGAATTTCCATCTTCAACTTTGTGTGGAATCTCCATTTTCCATAGAGGTTGCACCAATTTTCCACAGGGGTCCCACCAACAGTGTTAAAGTGTTCATTCCATTTTTTCCCACATCGCCAACATTTGTTGTTTCCAGACTTTTGGATATCAGCCAATCTCTCAGGGGTAAGGTGATATTCTCATTGTTGTTCTGATTTGAATTTCGCTGATAACCAGTGAGTAGGAACATCTTTTCATGTGTCTGATGGCCATCTGTATAACCTCTTCCAAAAAATGTCTCTCCAATTATTCTTCCTATATTTGATTGGAATTTCTATTTTCCTGTTATTGAGTTTTATGAATTCTTTGTATATTCTGGATATTAAGCCCTTGTCAGAAATACAGAATGCAAGTATCTTCTCCCAGGTAGTAGGCTGTCTTTTTGCTGTGGTGAAGTTTTCTTTCGCTGTGAAGAAGCTCTTTAATTTGATATAGTCCCAGTTGTTTTGCCTCCTTGATGCTGGAGTTGAGTCCCCAAAGATGTATCTATAGTTGATGTCATGGAATGTCTTTCCTATGCTGTCTTCCAAGAATTTGATGCTTTCCAGTCCAAGTGTCAGGTCCATTTTGAGTTAACTTTTGTGAATGTATTTAGAGAGTAGACTAGCTTCATTCTTTTGCATGTGGCGGCCCAGTTTTCCAACACCATTTATTAAAAATATTTACCTTCCTCTGTAATATGCTTTTAGCTCTTTTGTCATAGATAAACTGACTGTATTTTTGTGTTATTTCTGTTGATTCAGTTCTATTCCACTGATCTGTACCTGTTATATTACAATACCATAGTTTTGATTACTATCACTTTGTAATATAGCTCAAAGTCTGGGTGGTGCAATCCCTCCAGATCCATTCTCACCCCTGTCCCAATAATTGTTTTAGCTACTTAAGAGACTTTTGTTGTTACATATACATTTTAACATTTTTTTGTTTTGTTTTGTTTTACTTCCTTGAAATAAGCCCATGGGTATTTAATGGGGATTGCATTAAATCTGTATACTGCTTTAGGTAAGATGACCATTTTAACAATGTTGATTCTTCCCAGCCATGAGCAGGGGATGTCTTTCGATCTCTTTATGTTCTCTTTTATTTCTTTCAAGAACTTGTAGTTTTCATTGCAGAGGTATTTCACCTCCTTTGCTAAGTATTTATCAAGATATTTGATTCCTTTTACTTCTATTTTAAAAGATGTGGCTTACTTGATTTCTTCTAGCATGTTGTTTGCATACAAATATGCAACAGACTTTTGTGCATTGATTTTGTATGTAGCCTGCCACTTTACTGTATTTGTATTAGTGCTCAAAGGTTTGGACAGTTTTTAGTGTTCTCAATATATAACATATATATGTATACACACACATATACATGTGTGTGTATATATATATATATATACATGTCATTGCAAATAATGAGAGTTTTACTTCCTCTTTTCCAATTTGGTTTCCTTTTATTTATTTTTTTCTTGTCTAATGGCTCTGGCTAAGACCTCCAATACTTTAAATAGCAATGGTGAGAATGGACAGCCGTGCCTTGTTTCTGACCATAGATGAAATCATTTCAGTTTTTCCTGTTGACTATAATGTTGGCTGTGGGTTTATCATATATGGCATTTATTACATTGTTATCTACCTTCTATTCCCATTTTATGCAGGTTTTTTTAAAATCATAAATGGGTGTTGGATCTTGTCAATAGCTTTCTCTATGTTCACTGACATGATCATGAAGTTTTTCTCCTTGCTCTCGTTGATATGGTGCATTACATTAATGGGATTTTTGTATGTTGAACCATCCTTGCATTTCTGGGATAAATCCCACTTGGTCATGATGGATGACGTTTTTGATGCATTGTTGGAATGTTTGCTAATATTTTGCTGAAAATTTTGACACCTTGTTCATTAGAGATTATTGGTCTATAATGTTCTTTCTTGGTGATATCTCCTATCAGCTTTCGGTATCTGTGTGATATTAGCCTCACAGAAAGTATTTGAAACAGAACCCTATTCTTCAATATTTCAGAAAAATTTGAGAAGATGAGGTTTTAATTATTCTATGAAGGTTTGGTAAAACTCATTAGAAGAGACATCTGGTCCTAGGCTTTTATTTTTAGGGAGACTTTCGATTACCTCTTCAATTTCCTTGCTTGAGATTGTTCTACTGAGGTCTTTGAATTCTTCCAGGTTCAGTTTTGGTTGACTGTATTTTTTCTAAAAACCTGTCCATGCCCTCACTTTAGTGGCACAGAGCTGTTCCTAGTAGTCTCTTAATATGTTTTGTATTTCTGTGGAGTCTGTTGTAACTTCTCCCCCTTCATTTCTCATTCTAGTTATGAATTTTCTTTTTTTCTTTTTGAGTCTAGCTAATGGCTTGTCAATTTTATTTTTTCAAAGAAACAACTTTGGTTTCATCGATCTTCTGGATGGTCTTTTTGTTTTCCATTTTGCTTATTTCTGCTCAAATTTTTATTCTTTCCTTTCTTATACTGATTTTTGGCTTTAATTGTTCTTCTTTCTCTAGTTGCTTTAAATGTAGGGTTAGATTGTGATTTTCCTTGTTTCTTGAGGTCCTGGATTGTAATGAATTTCCCTCTTAGTACTGCTTTTCCTGCATCCCATAGATTCTGGTAACTTGAGTTTTCATTCTCATTTGTCTCTAGGAATTTTTTAAGCTCCTCTTTGATTTCCTCTTTTTCCACAGTCATTCAGAAGCATACTGTTTAGTCACCAATTATTTTGGAGTCTTCCAGCTTTCATTTTGTGGTTGATTTCTAGTTTTAAGTCACTATGGTAATAGAGGATGCTTGGTATGATTTCAATGCCTATATATTTGTTGAGACATGTTTTTGTCCCAACATGATCTATCCTTGAGAATGTTCTGAACACACTAGAAAAGAAAGTGAAATCTGTAGTTACTGAATGAAGTGTTCAGTGTATATCTATTAGAATTAACTGTTCCGAATAGATAATTAAAGCTGTTGTTTCCCCGATAATTTTCTGCCTGGTTGATCTCTCAATTGCTGTAAGTGGGGTGATGAAGTTTCCTAACATTACTGTGCTGCTGTTGATGTTTCTTGTCAGTTGTAATAATACTTGCTTAATATATTCTGATGCTCCATTTGGTTCATATATGCTAATAAGTGTTATATTTTCATGCTGGATTGACCCTTTAATTATTGTATAATGTCCCCCTGTCTTTTGCTATGCTTTTTTTCCATTCAGCAGTTCCTGTGGCTCCAGAGCAATACAGTAGGAGCGGTTTGGTGTGGGGAATTCCCCTTGTTTTCTGATTATGGTAGTACCCAGTATGAAATTTTTACTGAGAAACCTGCAGACAATCTAATCTTATGGGGTTCACTTGTATGCAACTTGATTTCCCCTTGTTGTTTAGGATTCTCTATCTTGAATTTTGGTTATTTCAAGCACAATGTTTCTTGGTATATGTCTGTCTGGATTTATTTCTGTGGATCTCTTTGAGCTTCCTGAATCTGGATGTTTGTTTCCTTCCCAAGTTAGGAAAACTCTTACAGTTTTACCATTTTACTCTTGATTTCTATATGCATTAGGTCTTTTTTTGTCCTCATTTTCTGCTCTCTTGTCCTTTTTGGGTGTTTACTTGATTTTTTTGTATGAAAATGCTAAAATTCCTTTTTCATATCTTTTTGTATATATTCTGTATCTTTTTTTCCCTTTGTGGTTACCTTGGTGATTACACTTAAAATTCTAACGTTATAGTACTTTAATTTGAATTTATACCAGTTTAACTTCAATAATATACAAAACTGCTCTTTTATATCTTTGTCCTTATCCCTTTTGGTTGCTTATATTGCAAAACTACATCTATATAGACTGTGTGTCCCTAAACAAAAACTAGTAATTTTTGAAAATGCATTAATCTCTTATGTAGAAAACAAAATGTGAGATTATAAACCAAAGCTACAATGGTACTATTAGATTAATTTTTTAAAAGTCTCTTAAATCATTAAGACATCAAAAAGTGGAGACAAATTATTTTATATTATTATTAGCTTTTATAAACTGCATTTAACTTGAGAAACGTATTTTTTTTTCATACGGCTTTTTGTTACTGTCTAGTATTTCATTTAACTCTGCAGGACTTCTTTGAGGATGAACAGGGAAGATCTCAGCTTTTATCTTAGGGTCCTTATTAATTTTTCCCTCACTGGAAGGATAGTTTTGCTTGAAGTAGGATTCTTGGTTGACAGTTTTTTTCCCCCCTGCCAGCATTTTTAACACATTAGCGCAGTCTCTGGCTTGTCCTCCTCCTCCCCCTGCCACATTCTAAATCCTGTTAAATTCTCAGTCATGACCCAGTCTGGTTCCTCTGATTTAGTTTTCCATGGGTGATACTATTAGTGCAACGTTCTTAAGGTTTCACTCCAGGGTTTTGGTGAGTCCAAGAGATTTCATCAGACCTACCAGCTCTAGCAACAAAGAAGGTTGCACAGCCTACAGAAAGCAAGTGAGATTTAATGAAGTGAAAGTGAAAGTATACCATTAAGAGACAGAATAAGGGCAGACCATTCTGAGATGGAAGCAGGCTCTAAGGTTTCTGATGAGAAAAGTGATAATCTTTTTGAGGATTCCTTATATGCAACGAGTCATGCTGATTATTTATTTGTTAATGTTACAATACTATGTAAGTTTCAGGAAAACAGATCCACACCTCAGTCAACATGTGTATCACACTGCATCCACCATGGCAACTCTGGTGCCAATCGCCACTACCATTTTTTGTCTTTCAAGCTCAAATTTCCTCCCTCCTCTCTCCTGATATTTTAAGTTAAAAAAATTTTAATATGCAAAAGTATATAATATTTGATTAAAATATGTAAAGAAATGGTCTTGATATAGACAATATTCAAACTTCTCTATTAATCTGAGATTTCAAATTCAGTGTCAAGGTGTCCCTGGTCAGCCAATTTCATGTGACTAAGTTGCTGAAAGTTTAAAAATTATAGCAGACATAAGAAACATCTTACCTGAACAATATTGTCTACATTGCTAAATTCCACACACTTCTGTCCTCTCTGGTGATCACAGTAATATTTATTTTGTTTCCACTGTGGGGGTGAGTGGGTACGAGACTGTGGATTGTTTGGTACACTGAGTTGCATCATCACCATTCCTCCACCAGGTGGCAGAGGTGGTACAGCTGAAAACAGAAAACAGCAATCGGTATACTTCAGCAACTAGGTGGCATCTTAAAATACTGAGATAAAGCAATAGTTTTATATTTCTGAACAAAAATTCATTATTATGTATAAAATCCAGATTTAAGTCATAGTACTTTATGTTACAAGTGATGTGTGTTTAAAATGAAAATTAAGCTTGGGAAACAAAATATTTCATTTATCTTAAAAATAATAGGCCTGTAGTTAAGAAAAGCCAATTACCTTCTATAGGATCTATGAGAGAATTATACACAATTGAGATGTGGTCTATAAAAGTGCTTACTTTTCAAAATGGATTAATTTAAAAACATTCTAAATCTACAAATAAAAACTTGGGAAAATCAATAATCTACAGAAATTTTGACAAATAGTAAAAAGTCATGTTTTTAGTGAATTAATTTTAAGTAGTGGAAAAATTTGAGATTTGGAAATCAGAAAACACACTTTTAAGTACACTAAAATTTCATATGATTCTGGCAAAAGTATTAAAATATTTTGTTTTCTCATTTGATAAAAGAGGTTAGAAAAACCTCTCAAGTCGACTTTATAGCTATAATGATTAAATATATGTAAAAACACTTAATAATTATATAGCGAGTGGATTATTATAACTATCTTCTTATCTGATTATTTCTGTATACCAGTACTGCAAAATTACTATTACAGGCATATAATTTGCCTGCCACTCACCACTTCTGTGTACAGCTATACAAGTAGGATCCTGTGCCATAGGACCCTCCAGGGCCATAGTTGCACTGCAGCAATCATAATAGTAGTTTTCACTTTCCCAGAAATAAAATCAACCTAGCTGGCTAGGCAAACCACAGAAGGGATGGTTGCTTAGGGACATTTTAAGAGTTCAAGTCATAGCAGTCCATGCCATTAGTGATTTGTCTGATATATTTCTCCTTCTCAGAGATTACATGTCAAAAAGTCATTACAATAAAATATGGTGCTATGATAAATGATTGTATAAGACACTATAGAAGCAGAGGAAAAAGAAACAAACGTTAAAGGACTGGGAAGTATTTGTAGAAAAAGTAATTTTTTTTCAGTCAAACTTTAAGGAAGAGCAGGATTTTGGAACATAAAGGATGGTGGATAGGCATTTCAGGTAGAGAGAAGAACAGATACAAAAGGATCTTTTTCATGAAAAAGCATACTATATTCTGGAAATAAAATTATATATGTCTTGATCACACTATGTAATAAATAGGAGCCTTACTTACTAGGCTGTTTATAAAGAATCTCTAAGTTTTTTATGCAGAGGAATGATATGAAGAGACCTCTGTTTCAGGATAATATTTGAAACTCTATATGTGCATGTGTATGCGCGCCAGGGAGGAAGAAAACTGGATGTAGAAAACATGAAATAAGTAAAACACTTAAAAAAAGATTACTGAAGAAGCATACCCTTATGGCTCAGATGGCTGAAACACTTGTAAAGCCCAAAGAGCTGGGTTTGTGACCCAGGGGCATGGAGAAAAAGTAAAATAAATAACTAAATAACTAAAGATCCAAAGATGTCTCCTCCTTCTCCTTCCTTCCTCTTTAAAAAAAAAAAATTACTGAGCGCACACCCCTGTGGCTCACATGGCTAAGGTAGCTAAGGTGCAGACCACGTAAAGCGTACAGACCCAGTCGTCTGAGGCTAAGGGTGACACAAAAACAAAACAAGAATCATTGCTAAAATAAGACATGAACATGACCAAAAGTAGTAGTGGGGAATAAAAGAAGCTATCATTGAGGAAAAGGTGATGGTACGAATGTGAAAGGGGTCAACAGAGTAGAGCTTTGAAATTTGTTTTGGTTTCTAGATAAAAGGTGAGATAAGGTATACAGGAAGAGGGACAAATAAGTCTAATATGCTTTAGATATGTAGGGTTATGTGGTTTTGTCTCAGTAAAAATACTATTTAGGAGGTAATTGCAAAAGAGCAACAGTTGTAGCTAAGCAGGTAACTGGGTTACCCAGGAAGAGCGTGAAGAGTAATGGGACAGTGCTTAGGAAAGGATCTCAGAGACTTTTAATGTGTATGAGGCAGGAAAGGAAGGAGAGACAAGAAAGTCATATGGTAGTAGCAGCCATAAAAAACGAGGATGTGGACTAATGGTAGTAACTCTGATTTTGTACAAAACTTTAAATATTCTGGGTATATCTCAGCATGTAATAAATGAAAGAAAATCTTTTTAAAGAAATGCCTAAGAAAATTATTTCTCAAATAGTCAAACATTGCCTCTTTTTTCCACTATCTATTCATACCTGCGCACTGGTGGCTTTGAAGTTGCTGGGAATTGCACGGTGAAGTAGTTCGAGGAAACTGTACTTGTTCAGATCCAGGATGTTGCAGGTAACCTACTGACGAGCTATGGAAAAAGAAATCAACACAAAACACAACAAAATAAAATGACTATATAGATTCTTTGGATAAACAGTTTTACAATTTAAATTGTCAGCAGTACTTCAAATCTTACTCTTTTTTCTGTGTTATAATTTCATTGAATAAAAATCACTATGCTTATGGCATAACACTTCTTTTTTAAAATCAGGAAGAAAACAACTCCTCATTCTATCACTCTTAGTATTTTACAACTTATTCTAACTACTACTTTTGTATTGTTCAAATAATTTTATAAAAGAAGAAAAATAACTAACATTACAAAATAAAAGGGTAATTTATATAGATCTCACTAGGCTGTAGTTTAGAAATACAGAATATACAGTTTGACAATGATGTCAAAAACACTGCCTTAGGCAGTATTTTATTGCCTAAGAAACATGCTATCTAAGAATACAGGAAACAAACAATAGTGTTGCGTCCTGTGGTTTTACTTTATTCAGTATAGGCCATGTACATCCCAAAGTTCCTGGTTCAAGACCAGGGACCAGATGAAGTAACCAAGATGAACAAGGAAATAAAATTTAAAAAGTGCCTTTCTCTACTCTTGTTAACTGCTTACCTGCCTACTCACCTTCATTCCTGCCTGTATATTTTCTTGAAAAAAAAAAGGGGGAAATAACAGAACCTAACTCTTAATCTTTTAAAAATATTTTTATGGCAGTAACATTGATTTACAATATTGAGTTTTTAGATGGGTTGGTGTAAAACCACTATTACATCTATATTTTTGAATAGTTTTTGAGAATCAAATTAATATAGACTGTTATGATATGTCTTTTAAAGGTTTCTTTTCTTTTAGCAAATTCTATCAGGAAAAAAGTTTTAAGTCAGAGTGACAGTATTAATTTTTTACTGAAAATTCTCAAGCAATTAGAAATTTTAATTTATATAAAGAATTGTATTAGTAGCCAGAATATTCTTTCCATTTAAATAATAAAGTTTTCTTTACAAAATAGTATTTCTTTCTTTCTTTCTTTTTTTAACGGAAAGGTGCTGGCAGGAATGAAGGCGAGTGGGCAGGCAGGAAGAGACAGAAGAAACGTAATTTTTTATTTAGTGGTTCATATTGGTTGTTCCCCTGGGTCTTGAACCCAGGAACTTGGGACTTATATGGAACTGCTTCCAGGTTACTAGACTACTAGGCCACCAGGGTACATCCACAAAGTAGTATTTCTTAATCTAGTTTTAGCAACCTTTTGTATTTGCATCTCATGTAATTGTATTGAAAATACATTAGCTCTAACTACTGAATTAAAGAGAATAAAGGGAGACACGTGAAACAATACCACAATGATGTAATCAATAACATTCCAAAACAGTTCTGTTTGAATTGATGTTATCATGATTGGGATACATTTTATGAGTACTAGCTATCTGTGTAAATAACAGATCTTAAGGCATGGTTTGCTAAGTATGCTGCTACAGAGGAACAGAGTTTCATCACAGCGTATAAGGATTTTTAGGCTCTATTCTAACAGGGCTAAATGCTCCCATGGGCCAAGCAGTGCCCCTTACCCAGATCACTAAATACACCGTCACTAAATACATTCCACCTAGGTACAGAGGTAACAGGAAGCCAGTAAGAATAAGGATAAGAATCTAAGTTGCTGAGAAGAACCATATATCCCACACTACTATTACAAATTACCATTCTGCTATACCATTTGGAGGAGTTTTAGTTTTATAGTTAGTATAAATCTATTTTTAGCACTAAATTATCTCTTAGGTAAATAAATTATAAAACTGGACTCTACTAATATTCCTGAGAAGACACAGAGATACTTCAAAGGACAAAGACTGAGCAATGAGCAGATCTCTTAACATTTAGATACTCTATTTTAAATCATCTAATTTGTCTTCTACAAAGGCAGAAAGAGAACACAATAGAAAACAAGAACTGTGTAAGAGCTTTTAAATATTGCTTTCACTTGAAAACATGTATTTATATAAAACACCAGAAAAGAAAAATTGTTTTGTGGTAACATGAAAAATTTCTCCTTTGGAAGACAGAATAGAGGTAGAAAAAAGGGAACTTTTTAAAAGGTAAAACAACAGATCTAGTTCTTAAAGTTCATATTCTAATTTTCAATAGGAATCCTGTCCCCCCATCAATCTCATGAATCTGTTGGATAACAAACTTCCTGATAAGACCTGACTTAAACTACTAATGTGAATATTAAAATTAATATAAAATTTCAAAGGCATCAGAAGTCATTGCAGGGGAACTCCACCCAAGATGGTGGACTAGTAAAATTTTGAGCTCATCTCCTCCCAGACACAACAAAATTGCATCTACATGGAAACTACAGACCTCAGAAAAGAGCAGAGAATTGGGGAATGGGCATCTCCTCAGTGTGGTGCTGCCACAATACTATATTGAAAAAGGAAAAGCAATAAGGGAAGAGTATTGGAAAAGAAGACTGGGAAGGGTAGGAAAAGACGAGACACAGTTTTACCAGGTATACTATACCCAGGCACTGTGACCCAGGATACAGAGCCTGTGCTCAAGAACTGAAGGGCTCACTTACACATCAGATGCCTCAGCACCTGGGAATTTTACCCCAGAGGGGAATATGGACATCCTTTTGTGGAAAACAGACGAACATTCCTTTGCAGAGCAGTAGGAGTCTGGTGAACAAAGAAGGCAGGACAGAGAGCAGCTGAAAGCCAAGAGATGAAGGATTTTCATTTGCAGAACCAAAACCTTCAGTGGGAGACATAAGATAGCCTTCCAGTGAATAGAGATGCTGCTGGGTGTCTTTCACAAATTCTCTTTTGTATCTGTGGTACTTTCACTGGCAAATACCACACTGGAATAGGGTTGGAGGTCACAGTTTTCAGCCTCTGCAATCAGTGGTGCCTGTGGCTGAGGGGTGGTTATGGTTCTTGGGGGCCATCAGGGCAGCAATGAAGTAGAGGAACAACACGGAGCCAGAGCCTGCAACCCAGCACAGGCAGCTGAGTGTTTTCCTGTGAAGCCCAGCTTGTGTAGCTTTCCACTTGGCTGCAGCAGGCCTCTCAGAGAATATCATAAGGGAGTCTGCAGGGGTCCATAAATAGCTGTCCTTTCCCCTGCTTGGGGCTGCTGAAGAACCTGCTTGTTTACCTTCAGCCTCAAGACCCCTTAGCCATTAGTCGTTAAGAGTTCTAGCCCCAGGCCTGAGCTCTGCAACTTGAAATTCTAACACAAGGCTATTACATAAAAAAGGGTAAGAAAGCTGCTTAACCTAATTCATAGAAATGAACAAGTACCAAACAAAATGAAGAGACAGAAATAAACCCCAAATAATGGATCAAAACAAAATCCCAGAGAAAAATAAAAATCCTAATGCAACAAAATATGATCATCTAATTTTTGAAAATGGTGCCAAACCATTCAATGAGAAAAGAAGTCTTTTCAACAAGTGATGCTAGACAACTAAAAAGCCATAGGCAAAAGAATGAAGTTGGATGCTTGTCTCATATCCCATAAAAGTTACTCAAAATGGATCAAACATTTAAATGATAAGCTAAAAATAAAATACAAGTCAGAAGGAAATATACACATTAATCTAGGTGATTGTGGATTTGGTAATACATATTTTTTAAAGAGGTAGAGAGAGGGAGGGAGGAAGGAAGGGAAGAAAGGGAAGGAAGGAAAGGAAGTGGGGAAAGGAAGGAAGGGAGGGCGAGAGAAAGGAAGAAAAGGAAAGAAGAAGCATTTTTACTCACGAAGGTTTTCCACAGCAACCCTGGGTCACAAACCCCAAGTCCCTGGGTTTTACAGTCTGCACCACAGCATCTCAACTACCTAAGCTACAAGGAAAGACCCAGTAATATATTCTTTGACATGACAACCAAAAACAAAAGCAACAAAAGAAAAACAGGTAACATAAAATTACCATATGCCCCAATCATTCCTGTCTATATCTAAAAGAAATGAACACTCATGCACATCTCAAATTTTGCAAATTAGCGTTTATAGTGGTATCAACATTAGTAAAAAGGTAGAAACAACCTAAAGATCCATTAACTGACAAATAAAAATTGTGATGCATCCACACAATGGAATGAACAGGTGATAGATGGTGTAATATGGATTAATTTTAAAAGCATTACGCTGAGGAATGAGGAACCTGCACATATGGATTTATATAATTTTGTAAATCAAAGTTACCTCAGTAAATATTTTAAAATAAATAAAAAGAAAAAAATTTACACTAAGTGAATGTGGCCAATCATGACAGATTATACATTCATAAGAAATGTCCAAGATTGGGAAAACTATACAAAGTACATTAGTGAGTGGGAGATAGATAGTGGTGATGGAGAGGTGGGAGAGTGATAGCTAAGGACTACAGCAATTCTTGTTTTTGTTTCCCCATCATTAATATATTTAGATTAAAAAATTTTAATTGTGGTGAAATATACATAACATACGTTATCATCTTAACCATTTTAATTGTATAGTTCAGTGCTTTTAAATACATTCACACTGCTGTACAATTATCACTACTATCCATTTTGAGCAATGTTCATCTTGCAAAACTGAAACTATACCATTTAAATAGCAAATCCCTTTTCTTCCCTTCTCCAGGCCTTGGCAACTGCCATTCTACTTTGTTTCTACGAATTTGACCACCTTAGTTATCTCATAAGAATAGAATCTTACAGTACTTATCCTTTGGTGACTGGTTTATTTCACATAGCACACTCAAGAATCATGCGTGTTATAGCATATCTCAAATTTTCCTTCCTTTTTAAGGCTAAAGTAATAATACATTATATACATATACCAAATTTGGTGTATCTGTTCATGTGTTGATAGGCACTTGCTTTGCCTCTACCCAAGGGTTTTTCTTTGTTCCAAAATTGTCTGTGGTAATGAATGTACACCTGTAAACATACTAAAAATGATTTAATTCTACATTTAAGTGGGCAAATTATATGCTATGTCTCAATAATGCTGATTAAAAACAAGAAAAAAGGAAATGGCAGAATTATCAAAAATGGTACGTAAATATTCCCAAGTAAGTTCTATTATATGAAGTCACCCATGAAAAGGCTGACAATTTAGGAAAATTAACAGTATGGGAAATGCTACATAAAAAATATTTTTCTCAGATGTCTCTCTTTTCTTTATGGTTTTACAAATATGATTTTTTTTTCAAATGATTATTTTTTAGATCGGAGAATTACACCCAATGTATTCTTTGCAAGCTAGAATAAATTCACTTGAAAAGCAACTTTTCTTGCCTGCTATAGCTTTTAGTGGTTACTAAAAATGTCTTTGAAAGTTTATATTTAACAAGGTATGCTAGGAAGTCATTTGGCTTTCTGCCTTTTAAAAACTTTCTGACACCTTACTGCCAAAGATAATTAAACCAGCTTCCTGAATTTAATATCATTACTTAGTAGGTATGGGCTGTGTTCCCTGAAGATGCTATAAACAATCAACATAATCCATTTGGGGACAATAGTTGTCTGAGCATCACACATTTAATTCTTCTTGTTAAAAGAGACTGAGGAAGTTAATACAGAACACTCTAAAATTTATTGGTCCCAATGCCTACGACATTGTGACAACTAAGCAAACATCACTATAATATAAACAAAATTAATCAGTTTAGAAGGAAAAATAAGGAAATGAAAGTTCAAACTATTGAAAGATTACATTTCTTTCAGATCTTTTTTGTTAAGAGTCTTCTATTAATATAGCACTATTATAACTTGTTTTGCAGCAATTTAAACTTTGGGGGTGGATTATATTTGTGGCACATTTACAGAGGTAGAATTACTAAATAAAAATGCAGTTGTGTTTTGTTAAATACCATCAGGTTGATTCATAGAAAAATGGGTTTTGTATACTGACCAAATATCAAATGTTTGTCCTTATGTACAGTACTGCTGTTTTATTATTATTTTTTTAGTTAAAGTTGCCTTAATTCCCATTTCTTGGGTTACTGACGAAAATGAGTATTTTCCGATTGATAATTTATTATTAGTTTTTGCCAAGTGAGTAAACTATCCCCACACATTATTTTGTAGAGTCTCACTCTTGTTATTTCAGAACATAAAACATGGTAAAAACATTTTACATAAGCTTATATCACACATTTTGTCACATTCACTCGTTATCATACTGCTTTGGAAATTTGTCTTAAAGTAATAGTATTGGACTTTTACATTAAAAAAAACTTTAAAACATTAATGAATTCTTTGATAATATGTCATATTAATCCAAGTTCACTGAGAAAAAAGCAATCAGAAGAGTGTTTTCATAAACTCGTCACCGCATTCACCTACCCACTAATATCGGTGCTTGTATACTCTGCTTTTCCTCCATTTACTGAACTCAAATCCTCTGCACTCTTATCTATGGTTGACCCATTTCCATTAAGGTTGGCTCCCATCTCCCTTGGGGACTTCACAACTCTCCCCCTTTTCCTGCAGGGGCAAATATGCTCTTTCTACTGTGTTTCCCAATAGCATACGACCACTTTGAGAAAAGAACACTCCAGAGTACCAAAATTCAATGCTCCCTTTTATGACAACATTTTCCTCAAAAGTTGTCTCTATTCATTTTCTCAAATTCCACTCCTCCCATTCCTGTTTAATTTTTCTTCTTAAGAGTTAAATCTCTCTATGTGATCTTATTACCATTTTAGGGGTTTGAACTCTATGTATATACATATTTATATGAATACATATTTATACAGTTTATAAAGATATCTTAGAAGTTTCTCTGCCTTATACCTCAAACATATAAGTGGCTTTAATGAATACACAATTATATATTTTTCCATTCTATTCCATTTTATTTAGGTTGTTGCTAACATTGGGGTAAGCACTGCTGCTACCAACATTCATATACAGGACTCTGGTACATATGTGAATTTTTTTTTTTTTTTTTTTTTTTAAGGAAAGGTGCAGGCAGGCAGGAAGAGAGAGGAGGAAGAAACATTTTATTTTTATTTAGTTGTTTACAATGGTTGCTCCCCACCAGCGGGTTCAGAATTTGAACCCAGGGGTATGTGGCCGGAGGCGACTGACCTAAGAGTTGCTCCACCAAGACATGCCCAATAATTTTTTTAAATAAGGTATAGGCAGGCACACTTTTTCTGTAAGAGGTCAGATGTATAAAGTTAGGCTTTGTAAGACATACATAGTTTCTATTGCAAATGCTTTAATTTTTGAGCTATTCTTAAAAATTAAAAAATCATTCTGAGCTAAACCATAGGATGTGTTTGTTCTTTTTTAACACTACAAGATGCCTAGTTCCTCGCAATGTTTTCTTGCTTCTGCACAGAGATTTCACATACAATGTTTTGGAATCATTTTTAGGCATTTACCTTTAAAAATATTTTTCAATCTCTCTTCTTTCTACTGATAATGTCAACTACACATGTCTCACACCCTTGATGTGCACTGATGCACTGTTCAATTTTTCCCCCAGTCTCTTTTCTCTCTCAATTTTATATTGGCATTGTCTCATAAGCAATTTCAATTCAGTTGCAATTTTCTCATTAACCTACTTCTTTGCATATTTGGTAATTTTTTATTGAGTGCCAAGAATTACAAATTTAACCTGATGAGTTGAATATTTGTGTATTTTCAACAATATTCTTGAGCTTTGTTCTAAGCTGCAATTAAGTTACTTGGAAATAATTTAGTTCTTTAGGACTTGCTTTTTTTAGGCAGGACCAGCACACTCTTTAATTTAGGGTTAGTTTCCTCACACTATTTAGACAAGATCTTTCTATTTCTTCTATTCAATGCCTCGTGAATTTTGAGATCCTGACACCCTGGCAGACAGGAATATAAACTATTCTACTCTTGTGTGAGCTTGAGGCATTGTCCTGCCTGTTCCCTTTGAATGATTCTTTTCCTGAACGAGTCATTTTCACTTGTTCATATACAAACCAATCAGCAAAGACTCAACAGGATTCTTCTATAAACTTCCAGAGTTCTTTTGTACTTCTCTTCTTTCAGTTCTCTGTCCTTTAAACCTCTAGTCACTTTGGTTGCCTTGAACTCCTAACTCCATCTACTTAATAGCTTGGGTTCCTCCTCTCCGAGCTTTGGGAAACTCTAGGAAGCAAGTTGAGCAATTTAACATTCATTTCACTTGCTTTTCCTCTCTCAGGGTTAACTGTTCATTACTGTCTAATGAAAACTGTTATTTCATTTAATTTTCCAGTTTTAAAGTAAAGGTAGGAGGATCAATCTAGTCTCTATCATGCCATCTTGGGTGTAAATGGAAGCTAGGAGGATGTAAGCTTTTAACATTCTTTCATCAACATGCCTCATATTGTCACCAACACAAACAAATTAAAGACAAAAACCAGTACACTCTGAAGTAAGAAAAATTATTCACAAAATAAAATACATAGGATATGCCAGAAGGGCACTTCCAACAAAAACCTCTTCTGCTACCTAAACTTGGCCTATCTTGGGGGATTACTTATTATCTAGGCTAACTATTGCCTGGAGAAATATCCAGTAAAATGAATGGCATATAAGCCATTCAACATCTTGGGCTGTGAGGAAGTCACAGTGGATTTTTAGAAACAATTTTGAAAATTTAAAAATCTCTTCAAGGAAGAAATCTATAAAAATCTAATGAATGATTGGAAAGCAGGCAGGGAATATTACGTGAATTATTACTTTTTTTCTTATCTAAAGAATATACATTTGTGTTCTCATTTATAAAATTTCTTTTGTGTGTATTTTTAAAAGAAGCACTTCCTTTTTTTAAAAAAAATACTCGACATTTTATCTATTATTTCATGAACTGTCTTAAATTTGCTATTTTATATTAGTCTTTTACTCTACCACATACTATATCTCAAAGGTTACAAATGACCTCTTTTTGTTATGCTTACCCACCCCAGAGTTATTTTACTCCTTTAATGGTCTTCATCTTCTCAGCAACATCTTCTATTAATCTTTGAAATCTCCTTGTATGTTGGTTTCCATAGTCTTTTCTTGCCTATGCTGTCAGTTTTCATTTCAGATCATTTCCTTTTGGTCTTTTTTTTTTTTTTTTGCTAGCTATCAACCAGCCAGTACACAGATTGGCAAGTTTTGGCCAATATACCAAATATGGACCACTGCTTGCTTCTGAATGGCCTACAAACCAAGAATGGTTTTTTTTTTTTTACAGTAAACACAATTAATTTGATGACCCAGAACATTTAACTTTGAATCACATTTAAATTAAATGTTAACTCGCACCCAAATTAATTCCATTCCTCTCATTTCCAGACCTGCAAAATTGTACTCAGGCATACCCCTGTGGCTCAGTAGCCAAGGTACTGGTCATGTAAAACTCAAGGATCTGGGGTAAAAGGAAAAAGCAAATAAAAAAACTTAAAACCCTTCCAAATTGTGCTCAATTATTATCCTTTGAATTTTGTCAATAAGTTTTTGGAAATTTTATTTTCTCTCGTTATATAAACACCTAAAATACTAACCATAATTTTATATCTTCGTCTACAAAGCTTAAAATATTTTCTGTCTGGCCTGTTACAGGAAGGTTTGCTGACTCTATTATCTAGTAAAAGCATTTTAAAGTAAATGACATTCAAATTATAATCACACTTATATTCAATCCTATAATCTGTTATTGTTGCATTTTCTATCTATAAAGTCAAAAATTTTTTTAATCCTCTTTTACAATATCATCAAATATTTGTTTCTTCTTTTGAAGTGCCTCCATATATCACTTCCCTTCTGCCAAGGATCCTATCCCTTGATGCTTGTATTATGACACCTATCTTCTGTGGTCTCTGTCTAATTCAAATCCATCTCAACAACTACTACTATTATTTTTTCAAGATACACTTTAGCAACTCACTTTTGCACTTCAGAAACCTTAATTTGTTTTTTAATTCAGTCTAAAATATCAATTCCTTAGCCTGACCTCTAATTTAAACTGATTTCTTTCTATTTTAATGTAAAAGGAAAATTCAGATACTACTTTCTATATTCAAGGATAGTATTTAATAAAAAAAAGCAAGTTTCAGAGTAAAACACTCATAAAAAAATCCCACATATGGAGAAAAATTTTGTGATAGAAATACAAACATCTCCAACTCTCACTTCACAAATCACAAGTTATTTCATAAATCTGTCATAGTAGCGTTGAATTTAATATTTTACTCTATGTATTTTTATTATTTTATAGAAAAGGTACAGGCAGGCATGAGGTGGGCAGGAAAGCAGGCAAGAAGAGAGAGGAGGAAGAAGCATTTTAAACTGATTTTTATTTTAGTTGCATCTCTTGGCTGTTTTCCCCCAGTACTGGAACGTGAACCTGGGTCTTTGGGATGCATGTGGTTTGCACTGGGTTGGGGGCTGCAGACCCAAATGCCACTTCAACATGGCTTGGCTCTATTTATTTTTATATGGTTTATGTTTTAAACTAGAGCTTATAAACAATGCCATTAAAAATATAGAAAAAACAATGTTTAAAACATGATTCCCAACGAAGTTCATATATTATGAGTGCAACAATAAAATGATCATTTAAATGTTGGTGCATTTTACTCATCATCTCTGGATGAGAATGGAGTTGATTTGCTTTTTCGTACTTTTCATATTTTGAATATTTTCTCTTTTCAAAGTTTCTACAATGACTGTATCATAGGTATAATCAGAAAGACCCAAGTATGTTAGAGAAGACTTTTAAAAAATACAGATGAGAAATATTTTGGGCACTTTTCTATATTAGAACTCATTGAGAGATTAAGGAAGAGCCACCAGTATGTATAATGAAGGGCATTTTGTAGCTCACCGGTCCCTCCTTTTATTTAAAGGTGCCTACTTATATATAATATTTTAATCTAAAACATTATTATCACTCATTTTTGATGATTTCACAAAATATGAAATAGCTAGAACACTTTCCTCCTTTGCCAGTCAACATCTTTTTTTGAGGCAAAAAAACTCAATTTACTAATGAATTTTGTTGATAAATTCATGATTACAAAAAAATAGAAAGCTATTATATTCAGTGAAGAGAAAATCAATGTTCTGAAAAACACAACATAATAGCGCTGAAAGTAACATTCTTAATACACCTTATTTCTCTCAGCTAGGTATTAACAGCTTTCTTTTTACTAAAACAAAAGTAAACTTCACCAAGAGATAGGATTCATATTGAGACTTTGTTATTAATAATTTTTTCAAAGGGTAAGACAAAAAAACAAAAATGCAAAATTATGTTTAAGAGAAATAAAATGAATCTAAGACAAGTTATAAAAGTAGGACAAAAGGGCACTAGAGAAATATCAGGATACGAAAATGAGCAAAAAAAGACAAGAAATGAAAAGAAAACAGATTTAAAAGTAAGTTTTTCTCTTTTCATTATTTCATAAAAATTCTGTGAAGCATTTTTTTAGAGAGTTCTGAAAAATAAAGGTTAGTCTTTTCAAGTTTCTATGTCAGTTCTTTGAGAGTATAGATCAAATATAGATATATTACCCATTTAAGTTTCCAGATAAAAACAGGAAAATGCAAGGTAATGTAGGAGACAAAATTCACCAAAATGAGAGCATTTTTGAATATATTCACCAACCTCTTTTGACACTTTTGAAGATTCTTTAGGTCTGAAATTTTTTTTTTTTTTCACACCAAAGTGAAAAAGTCCATGGTAGTTGTAAAACGAACTTGCCAAGTGGTATGACATGCGATGTGTACCCGACTACAGTACATCTTCAAAAACATATAACACCACAATCCAATTCAAATACAAAGGTGCCTCAGTAATAATTAAAAGGTTGAATTTAAAATAAAAATAACTCGAATTCTGTTTTTCTGTATAAGAAGCTCTGTAAGAAAATGAGATTGCTAAGCAACTCAAATTAAAGATGACATTTTTCAAAGCAATGTCTCACTTAAGATTCTTACAAAAATCTGATTTCTGCTTATAATTCGATTATGACTAGAACACAGTAACAATATGAACTTTTACACTGTTAATACATTTTGTATACATTTATGGTATCTAACATAGTATTGGGTTCAAAACTCAGTAAATTCTAGTCATTCATGACAGTTCTATTCTAGAAGGATACACGAACACTAGCAAATACTGAAACACTGCTCCTATGGGAAACCCTGTAGGTAAACGTGAGCCTCTGGTCACATATTTTATGGCAAGTGATCAACACATAATCTTGTTCTTAATGTGTATTTCTATTTACATACAGAAAATTTTTTTTAACAAATAAAATATTTTACTTAATATATTTCTAACAACAATAACTACACGCAGTATTTCTTTATAATAAAACATTTTGAGGCAGCTTAACATTTTCCTAACTGAGTAATCTGACCATAAACTTTGAAAAAAAAAAAAAGATTTATTTATTTAATATTTTTTTAAAGGAAAGGTGCATGTAGGCAGGAATGAAGGTGAAAAGGCAGGCAAGCAGGAGGAGGAGGAAAAAGCATATTTATTTTATTCTTTATCTAGTTGTTCACAATGGTTGCATCCCTGGGATCTGGGATCTGGGATCTGGGACTTGAACACCGGAGTATGTGGCCTGTGCCCCTTCAGAGACAAATGACCTAGCCACTACTCCATCAGGGCATTTCCTGAACCATAAATCTTTATGGCTTTCAGTCTCACAGCAATTGTTGCCACTATGCTTTTAAAAAATTGATCACCCCATCAATTCACAAATTTAGCTGCTTTTCCATCTTTTCCATAGCTTGATTGCACACTTTTGAGGTTAGTTTGTACTTTCTGGAGTGTTCTTAGAAAGAGACTGGTGAATTTGCTCTTCCTTTTTCTGGATGTGTTGTTTTGTTGATTCAGTAACATTGAGTTGATGGATGACAGCAATATAATTTACATCCAAATGGCAAGATACATCATAAACTCCTTGTACTTAAGAACACTAGACAAAACTTCAATGTTATGTGCTGGGGCCATTTTAAGCAGCAAAATCACCAAATAAAAGCACAAAAAATGCAAAGAGGTGACACAAAATAGATTGTGTAAAGCATATGTTTGCAGTATGAGAATTTAAACAGGACTCAATGTTAGCTTGTTCGATCTAAGGTAGGAAATGTCAGGTGACTCAAAATTTTCACTATTCTGTACATATCTACAAATGGCTAAGAAACACTGCAAATCCTTATTTTAGGATTACAAATAAATTTTAGTGAATAATCAAATTTGTAAATACAAATCCACAGTGTGGATCAACTGTACATATTTTCCTTTATGTAAATAACTCTAAAAGATAATGTAATATATATTTGCATTCCAGTTAACTATTGCAAAAATGTAGGTTTTAAATTCTGTGAGATCAATAAAGAGATAAATTTTCTTAAATCCCAAAAAAGGGGAAAGTATTTGAAGATGTAGTGGTTTGGAATACCAGAAAAGAACCAACACGTAGATTCTATTTACAGAGAAAACACAAGTAAATCAGAAAGAAAAGAGTCAAAGTAAAGAAATTTCACATCTTACTATAGTCTGTTTGGGGGTAATACACAAAACGAAAATATCTGCTGATTTAAAAACCAATTAATGATATTCTATTCTTCCAGATTTCTTAATTGCTTTTTAGGTAAGTGTTGGGTTATCTCCAATTCTGGAATAGAGTTCAGAACAATGTAAGTAGTAAAAGAAGTCAATTATTAACACAGGTATCACAAACTCCTCAAAGACACCATGATCCTTTTTTATAGTATACTCTGGGACCTGACTCATAGCCATGCTTTTTAAATACCCAGTTCTGATAACTCTACTACATATTTAAAGCAGCTACACTGATAACTGACAACAAAAAAGAGACCATAGTATAGAAAAATAACAAAAATATCCCCAATATGCCTTAAAATAGTGTAGGGACACAATAAAACCACAGATGATCAATATTATGGCTCTGAATCTGCAATAGAAAGTGTAACTATTTCCAGCATATTCTACTTAAAAACAAAAGAAAGTATACATTTTAGAATAATTTCTATACACAAAGTCCTAGTCACATAAATTTCATACCAGTTCTGTGAGGTTATTACACCTAATTACAAATGAGAAAACTTCCAAGATGCAAAAAGAATATGTACCTTGCCTAAAGTCATAGAGGCTTGAAGTCATGTTTTGTTTGATTCCAAAGTCAGAGTTCTTTCTAAACACATCATGTCATCCAATAACTAATGCCTAGTGGCTCAAGATTTAGTCATCTAAAAAGTAGCTAATTTAAGAAAATCTCATGTCCCAATATCAGATCAGTGAGATTCCATGACTAAAGAATATGGATACATTCGAACTTCTAAGAAAATACAAAAGACTAAACAACCAGGTATGTAGGTATAGTATATTGTAGAGTGTGGTAAAATAAACAAATGTTGGCTGACAAAACAAAACTATCAGCATAATACTCAGTGTGAATATACTAAATCCTCTTATATTTCAGACATGATTGTACAAAAAAAATGTTGTAGACATTTTTCATGTCCTAATCAAGCTCGCTTATGGTCGCATACCAGTATCTATGCTATTATATGATTAGCTATAAGGAAAAAAGTGAGACGCATACAAACCAAAAATAAATATTCTTAGTGTGTGTATTTTGGAGGGGATGGGGGATAATCCAAGTGGAAGCAGTAGGGAGAGAAGAGTTTATAGAGTAAAAAACTGCATGACATGATTCTGTTTATTTAAAATTATGTTTGTGAAGAAACTAGAAAAACACCACAACCACCACCACAAAATAACCCCAAATCAGAATGTCTTAACTAATATTTACTAATCTGACATTTATGAGCCATTATTAAGGGAAAAAATCCAAGATGATTATTGCATTAGAATCTATCAACTAATTCCAATACATGTGTATTTATATGTGTATATGTTTGTATGGGCAATGCTGTGCCAGAATGTACACCAGAGCTTGTTATCTAGAGGTGAGGGCAGAGTAGAGCCTGACTAGCTTTCCCTTTTTATATCTTGTACTGATTGCTTCACTTGTATCAACATCATAGTTTATTTTGTAAATTAAAAAAAATATTGAAAAACATTATAAGTATGTAAGTATATAAGTATATAGGGGGGGGGCGGGGGCGGGGAATGTGCCCTGGTGGCCTAGTGTTAAGCAGCAGCCACTGGCTGACATACTCCACATACATCCCAAGGACTGGGGTTCGCAATCTGGGGTCAGGGGTAACAACCAAGATGAATAACTAAATAAAATAAAAACGCTGCGTCCTTCTCTTTTGCCCTGCCTGCCTACTCATCTTCATTCCCACCTGTACCTTTCCTTAAAAAAAAGGTATACAGAGGTTACAAATTTAACTGCCTCATTTAAGTCACACACTAAACTATGAGTAATTCCAGTTTTTTTCCCCCTTAATACTCAAGCTGGAGGTTTATTGGGGAATCTCACTTATCTTTTAATTGCTGTGCTTCCAAGCTATTCATCAGGTCAAGGCTAGTTCTCCACATTTTCATTTTCTTGCAGAAATACATACAGAGATCAGAAGTATATGTATGGTTCTTTCCAAAGTGTAGTCATCAGCATCAATACGACAGCTTTTGGATACTGCTACAATGCTTAAATTAAGGTAGAATGTAGACAGTGTACAGAATTGTACTCTTACCTTGCTCAAAGGTTTAGTAGACAAGATTTTTTTTTGTTTCAAGGGATTGATAAACATGAGAAAGTTTTAAAGTCTAAGACATCCTACACAGGTTCTTACAGGCATGATTTCCTTCCTTCATGAAAGCGTCTCTGCCCTATCATGTAGGCCTACAGAAGTACCTCAAAAACAGATGGTCAACTGAGTCACTGAATAAAATAATACCTATTTCTCTCAGCCTCTGCCCCACACAGGGATGTTTACTTTGGTAATTCTCTCTCAAATAAAGGCTACACTTTAATACAAAAAGCAGATAATTTGGCGCACCCTGGTGGAACAGCAGTTAGATCAATCACCTCTGAAGAAGCAAGCCACAAACCCCTAGGCTTGAGTCCCAAACTGTGGTTGAGGGCGTGGGAAGCAACCAGTGTGAATAACTAAATACATATAAAATAAAGATGATTTTTTTTCTTTAAAAAATTAAAAAAACAGATAATTCTGCACTTTTTACAGTATCCATTTTATATGTTTTAGCACAGAATTCTACCTCTGACCATTCAGAACCTGAAGTGGCATTACAGCTTATGAATCTACATAAATTAGAAAAAGTGGTTTGGGTTGAGAGTATTTTCTCTCCATTTATAACACAAGCTCACATAACAAATGAGAAATGTAATACCATGTATATTTCTATCTCATAGTGTAGCAGCTCTGCCTCAAAAGGGCTGAACTTACCATAACGTGAAACTCCAAATCTGTGAGGTTCACAAGCAAGTTTTGTTTAAAAAGCCTGGGTCTCTTCAATAATGGGTCTAAATACTGTCAATCACAGTGCCAGAAAGAGAGGAAATATGTGAATTCCTCTGAGTGTGTGTGTGTGTGAACAAATAAAATGACAACCAAGTTCCCATTTTCCCAAGCAGATTCGCTGAAGTATATCTACCCTTTCTCTTCACTTCTCAATGTGACCTGGGTGACAACCTCTTATCGACATATGTAACTTATTTAAAGCATTTATAACTATTAAAAAGAGTACAGAGGATCCTCTGTCATGAGAATAAATAAAAGACTGAAACACACTGAACAATGGAGGAAAGCTACCCAATTCAAAACATTACTATTTTTAACATATTAGGTTTATTACAGAAGCTTCTGCTCTTCCAAGTCAATGTAGCTAAATGGGATACTTGATGAATTTGGTTAATATAGTGCTACTATAATTTGTTTCTTTTATATTTCTCCCTCCCCTTCCTGATGAATAATGAACTCAGACCCTAAAAAAATTCAGCAAGGTATTTTGCTGTATTAAACAAACACTCAAAACTCTAAGTTCTATGGGCAACTATAATTCAATTTGGTAGAATAAAAGGAGATTGGCTTAATTTTAGGGACATGAGAGAAGATTTGATTCTCCTTTAGTTTTACATATAAAAAGCTTTGCTTATACTTGATTTTGTTATAACACGTACCATAGTTTTTCAAGTCTGTTTTAGAGAATGATCTCAGGTAATGCCTTGCAGAAAACTTTAAAGCTAGCAACAATCATTGTCCTGGTAAAGAATGAGGAAGTCTGGAATTTCTCAGCCATACTCACCTTAAATTATTTTGTTGGCCAGGTGGAATGACACTATAGTAAACTGGCATTCCAGTTGTGGGCATAGATCCTTGATTAGATTGATTAGGGAACATAACAGGCTGTTGATAAGTCTGATGGACAATTCCTTGAGAACCTTGAGGCAGTGAAACCTAAAATTTGAAAGACAATTAAAGGGGGAAAAGGTTTTTTTTTTTTTAAAGTCTTGCAAGTGTTAATGTTTCAGTTAGGAGTAAACTAAAACTGCCAATAGTAAAAACTGTCCTGATAAGTTAGGTATTACACTACCACTTTATTTCTAAGTTCTTTTCAGCCAAATATTGTTTTCGACTAGCATTTATCAATTGTACAGAAGTTAGATGTATTATATATATATGGAATGACTTACGTCATTTAATAAAGTTGTTTTTAAAAAAGAAATTGTGGAGCATCCTAGTGGAGTAGCGGTTAGATCAACTGCCTGTGAAGTAGTACAGGACACACACTCCTGGGGTGGAGTTTCAGGTTCAGGGGGAAACAACCAGTGTGAACAACTAACTGAAAAAAATAAAATAAACTGCTTCATTTCTGCTTGCATCTTTCTTTAAAAAACTAAAAATAAATTGTATCCAAATACAGATGATTATTTGACATGTAAAGAGCAGCATAGCTTACCTCACATAGAGCAAAGCAGAATTCAGGTAGGGCACCAGTGAGAGTGTGAGCTTTGAGCTTAAGATATCTAGATGTGGTACTGGCTTAATCTTAAACTATTTATGTCACAGCGGGCAAAGAATTTCACTATTCTGACACTTTTCTATCTCTGTGGAGGTATTATCTCCATTGTAATCTCCTTTTATGGGATCTAGCACAATAGGCATTTGGTTTACAGTGGATCTTTCAATTCTCTCTTTTCTCTGTTATCTACACAGAAGCTACATGGACATAAAGGCTTCTTTAATTGTAAAATAGGAACCATATAGGCATAATGGGGTTCTTAATTTATGATTTTGCCACATTAGAGTTGAACTACAGCAATTTTGGCAAATAAAGCCAATATAAAATACCTGATGGTTATGATGATGGTAATAGCTTAAAAGTAGCAGCAGCAATGATAAAGTAAGTTAACACTGCTGAGTACTTACTACCATGTATCAGAGACTTTAAAGAACTTTATGTGTATCACTACATGAAAGTCTTCCTATAACAACTCTAAGAAGGTACTTTCATAATCCCTGTTATATAGATGTGGAAATTAAGAATAAGTAACTTGCCTAAGGCTATATGGAAGTAGAAAAGTCAGGATTTGGATCCATGCTCTTTGGATCCACAGTCTCAGTTCTTTAACTACCTCACTATTCTGTATAACTGGGCTCTGTAACTTAATCATTAATGATTACCTTCTAAATCTGACAATATATTATGTTGCTGAAATGCAACCACTCCTTTCAAAATATACAGTAATCTCTTACTTTCCCTTTGGCTCAATCACTGCAAACACAGTCACTGATTTGATTTATCCAACCCGATATAATTTCTTCTAGTCTTTTTGTCTACTGTGATTGTAATAACCTGAGATTATAATTTCTGATTTTATCTAAATTAACGTATATGCAAGGCAGATCTAGGAAAAATGATACAAGCTCAATCAAGATGACTTGAGCTAAAGAATAAATTTCTAACTAGTGGCTAAGAAAAAAATGAAGTACTAAAAGAGAGAAAAAACAGTACTTAGAATACAGCATGCCCTGGTGGCTCAGAGGTTAAGCCTACACCTGGGTGCAGTCCACATACAGCCCAAGGACCTGGATTCGAGGCCCAGGATGGGGGCGATAACAATATGAACAACTAACTAACTAACATTCTTTTTCCTCCTCTCACTTCCTGCTTGCCTGCCTGACTTTTAAAAACAAAAAGGAATAGAATACATAGGAACTGAATACATTCTTAAGAACAAACGCCTTTACTGACGTACTTTTTGTCACCACCCAGTTTACCTACCAAATGTAATAGGAGTAACATTTCTCACAGTCATTTACCCAGTATGAGGATTACATGAGAAAATAACTTACAATTGTAAAAAAGAATGTCACAGAAATTAACTGTCTTAGCTCTGCAACATTTTCAATATTTAGCTCCACCTTTAAAAACTACACAACAAAGCTATAATTTATTAAAAAAATTTGATTTCTTTCACTAAACTGCGACCTCAAACGGTCAAGGGCAGATCTTATTTACACAGTGCTTGGTTATCTAATCGATGCTCAAGGTTTTGATTAGATAGTACGACTGGAGTCCCTGAGAAGGGAAAGTTCCTGTCTTGGAACTGATTCTGTCTAATGTCTAGCGCTAAAGGAAGTAGGGTATGGGCAGTCTCATGTGTCTAGGTTCAAGCAGAAAGGAAAAGAAGTAAAAAAGCATGGGGTATGTAAGAGAAAAGATGCAAAATGTAGTTTCGTGATGCATTTTTTCGTTTTTCTTAGTTGCTTTATAAAGAGTTTTAAAACAATATACTCTTAGTTCTCAGTAGTCCTTGACTATTAAACATTTTACATTTCAACATCAATTTTCTGAAACCATGTGCCATATGTTTGCTGATATACATCCATTCCCAAAATGTCTTCTTAACCAATTAACCAATTTATACCCATGATTTCCTTTCAAGAGCTAAGAGTTTATTCCTTCTCAGAAGATTTACGTATTAAGTACCTAATCCATTCATGACTGTATTTCATTATCCCATCTGTTACGGATCTGTATACTATTAGCAATTACACACATGCATTTAGGTAAAATACATGTACATTTATCTCCTTAACTAAACTGCTTTACTTTGTTAAGATGAATGAAATTAATCCGCATATTAATTTCTTAACATTAGATTAAGTTGAAACAGACTCATCTGTAAACCATGTCAAAAAAATGAAGGTGAAACCGATTTCTGAAAATATGCCATTTTATACTAGTTATCTTACTTATTTATAAAATGAGTATTTCTACTTTAGAACTATATATTATAATCCATGAAATACTATTCCTATCTGAGATTGAAGTAGGGAGAAAAATCAGTTTCAGGATGGGAAATTGCACATTCTTCTCTATTTTATAAACACTGATTTATAGTCGTCTATACTCGATCTCACTACTTCAAATGCCTATCTTCACCTCTATTTTCTTTACCATTTCACTCTTTCCTCCTTTCAAGAGTTAAAAGAACAGAGACATTAGTTTGTAAAATTATAATAGTTGGAGACACAGACAATGTTAGATAAATTTCACTTGCCAGTATCAATTCAATTTAGTTCAGATAATTTTTCTAAAAATTAATACAGACTAAAGCAATAAGATAAAGATAAAACAAAGCTGGTGTGATTACTCAAACATGTTTTAGAGAGGAGGAAGAAAATATAAGGAAAGAAAGGAGGAGGGAAGGGTTTGAAAACACTTATTTATTTAATTTTGGTTGTTCCCTCCTGCCATACAGGTCATGCACCTGGGTCTTCTGGATTTACATGGTCTATATTCTAGCTGTCAACTTAGCACCAAGCCACCACGTCACGCCAACTAATAAAACTTTTAAGACTACAAAGTTACATATTAGAAGCATTTGTATATTAAAAGAGAGAAGATGCATTGTAGCATCTATATATCTTACTTATTCAAAATCACCTCCCACAAACTAGGACAACTAACCTGATATGATGGCACTGAAGGATAGGGTATCACCACTCCTTGGATCTGATTTCCAATGCTGTTGGGCTGGCCACCAACTAGGCTCTGACTGTGGGGTTGCTGAATTCCAACTATTCCTTGGTAGTTTTGCTGCTGGTTGGGCATAACTTGATAACCTGTAATGGTACAATGAATTATATTCTGCTTTGAATTTAATATTTCATCTAGGAAAATGTTTTTATTTAAAAAAAATTAAGCAAGTACTTGGTGGATTCTAAAATAACAGAATTTTGTTAAAACATAAAAGCTCAAAAATCCTCTGAGAGCTAACATTTAAAAGGTTTACTATGTAGGTAACCCAGTCAGCTACCTTTTCCCCCCTTAAAATACACTCCAATAAAATTTGTGTGCAAGATATCCTTTACAGTTTAAGAAATTTATAGTCTAAGAATTGGTTTTCACAGATAACTATTATTCAGTGTATGTTCAGTGTAGTTGTTATGAAAACTAGTTTCTAAGGACCAGGACAGGTTACATAATTTGTGGGGCCCAGAGTAAAAAGAAAACACAGGGCCCACTATTTAAAAGTTATTGAGAATTTGAGCTTTCAATAGTAATACATTAAACAAAACATGGAGTTTTGTATAACTGTAGAGGTTGCATGCTCATTTAGATGCCCATTTATATGCTCATTTAAATCTTTTCTGGAGATTGCTTTTACAGAATGTCTGCATGCTTGAAAAATATGCAGTAGAATCCCTGACATTAGGAATGTGTCAAAGGCACAAGGCGAAGGGACTTACTTAGCAATTTTTTAGATTTTTTTCTTACAGTATTATTAAGCTAGCTTGACAGAGAAACAGATTCTTAAAGAGTTCAGTTATTTGTGCCTAAAGTCATAGATCAAAAACCTAATGAACAACTCTTCCTTAAGCTAAAGGCACTGTTAGCAATTTAAGTACTTAGTTAAGAGCCCACATTTACTTATAGCAAGTGAATTTCTCAATTTTTTTAAGTAAGAAACTCACATTGATGAACTTTGAGTAATGAAAATAAATTTTATTTTGTCTACTGATCCTAAGAGGATTCCTTGAGGCAAACCAATTAGCTCAAGACTTACGTAAATTACTACAAATAACAACAATTTTATTTAAGGAAATTGGATACAAATAAATAATTAGGATAATTAAAAAGTTTCTCCAAAGATGAACCATGCCTATAAACTTCTCAATTAAAGGTCAGTGAAATGATTTCTGTGATAGTCCTAAAAATATATTTTGCTATCTTTTAAACGTTTTCATTTCATTCTTATTAATCTCTAAAGCAAAAGAAACCATAAAGATCTTATCTCAGGTACAGACAACAGCATCACTACAGCTGTCTGGAAGCCTTAACAATTCTGCTCAGTAACTAAAGATTGAATGAAATCTAGTATCAACCATCTCTAAAGATTTAAGTACAAAGCATATCTGATAGTTAAGCACTATATTAATAACAACAAAGTAAAAATCCAGTAACAGTGAATTCCTTAACAATGAAGGGTTTGCAAAATCGTGTTATTTCTATGGCAAGTGCTTTTATTTACATGTTTTAAAACAACTTCTCAATAATCTTCTTTTGTACAAGAAATGTATTTTACTAGCAGAATTCATGGTAATGTGATCTAATTTAAAATACTTTCATTTAGTCACACCCCTGAAAGAAATTTCAAGTGTTTTTCACATTACTTTTGTAGTTTTCTCAAAATATACTAAAGGTTCTAAGCACTGGAACAAAAACAGGAAAGAATGTCTATTTATGTGCAAATAAGGCTCTGCTTTCCATTATTTATCTAAATATACTAATTTTTGAGACTTACCTTGGGTGCCTCTTGCTTAAAATTTTCTTATGAAAAAATTAAAAAGTTTTCAATAAGCAGTTATAGATTCCACGTGTTAGTATCTAAATGTAGGGTTACCTGGACTCAGCATCATGGAATCTGCATCAGTAAAATTTTAAAGGTATTTAAAATTCCCAGTGGAACTTAATCTCCATTAGTAACATGACTGCTAATGGATATATGCACAGTTACATATATCTCACACGAACATCATATACATTATAAAAATGTGATAAAATATTTGACTCTAACACCTAGTCACTTGTTACACAGGGTAGCAAAATGAATACTATGAGGCCAGGTTATGCCTGGTGGGTGATATAAAGATGAGAAATATGATCCCTCCCTATCTTTGAAATTAGCATTCTTAATTGACAATATATCAAAATAGTATAAACAGGGGCCCAAAAATAACATGGATGATTAATCCTGACTGATATTCACAGAGGTAGAAACATTTGAGTTTAGACTTAAAACAAGAAGAGGGAATATTCCAGTAAAAGGTAAAAAGTCTGGAAAAACTAAAAAAGAATAATATTTGAGGAAAAGTAGATGAAGGCAGAATAGAACCAAAAGGTTCTGTTACAAGTAGAAGATTGGGAACTACCAGGAAGTTCTAGATTTAAAAGACTGTGAAGTAAGATTAATAATGTTAGTACTTCATTTAGAAGTATTGTATACTGGGAACACGTTAAATAATGGTGCATCTATTAAAAATAAGAAGACCAAATACTTTAAACTCTCTTATTAATCTCTGTACAATTTTGTTCATTATTCCACTTTTTAAAACTTTAAGGATAACATAAAATTGGTCTTAATTGTTCTCTCATAGTTTGAATATACATACCTAACAATCCACGCCCCCCCCCAAAAAAAACAAACAAACACAAACACCAAAAACAACATAACTCGACAAAAACTGAAATTGCATGCCTTTTAAGGGTAAGGTTAGAAATCCTTAACAGAATGTAACTAAAGTAATACATGCTTCTACACAAAACTGGAAACTTACTATGTGCCAACAGGTTGACTGAGAATGACCAGCTTATTTATTTAAAGAGAGGAAGGAAGGAAGGGAAAGAAGGAAGAGAGGGAGGGAAGGAGGGAACAAAGGAAGGGAGGGAGGGATGGAGGGAAGAAAGAAGGGAACCAGGAAGCACTTTTATTTACTTATTTTTGGTTGTTCTCCATCCTCTAACCTGGGTCCTTACACTTTACATAGTCTATACTCTAGAGCTGGCTTGGGACCTGAGCTAGGGTGTGCCAGGAACTTAGGTTTTAAGGTATTATGTTTATAGTAAGGTCGAACACAATGAATTGCCTTTTCATTAGAATGAAATGCAATCTCATGAATACAAATCATCCGAGCCCGGAATTCATGGCTCACTCATGAAAGTCTCTGAATCATAGTTTAACTGAACTCAAAATGCTTACTTGATTAGGAAAAACACAGAACTGCTTCGTTTAAATCTTCTATGCAAAGTTTGAAATAGCAGTTTTATTAGACAGTTCTTACCAGAACTGGACAAAGACAGCTTAAAAAACTGTATTTCAGACATGTCCTGGTGGAGCAGTGGTTAGGTCAATTGCCTCCAAAGGACGCAGGCCACATAACCAGATTTGAGGGGAAACAACTAGTGTGAATAACTAAAACTAAAATGAAGATGCTTCTTCCTCCTCTCTCTTCCTACCTGCCTACTGGCCTTTGTTCTTGCCTGCACCTTTCCTTAAACACACACACACAAACACTGTATTTGAGGCATGCCTCGCTGGTTCAGTGGTTAAAGTCTATGGCTCTGGATGGAGTAATCCAATAAAGCCCAAGGACCCACAGTGCGGGAGAATAGGATAGTGGACAGTACGAACATGAACAACTAAATAGATGGGTAAATTCTTCTTTCTCATTTCTCTGCCTGTCTGCTTCCTTTCTCTAATCAATCAATTGAAGAAAAAAAAACTTCCCTCTCTCCCTTTCTTAAAAAAAAACTATATTTGATTATAAAATAAGATTTCATGGTAGAAAATTTGGTAAATATGAAAAAAGGAAAGAGCCAATATGGAAAAAACAATTTGTAAAACCATTCTATGTACAGATAGAAACATACATATAACAAATCCACTCACATTATTTATAGAAAGGAGAACATATGATATACACAGGTTCAAAAGCTTTTTCTATGTAATGTTTCTATAGCTGATCAATTAGGGATTTGACAAAGCTATAGGAAGCATTTAAATACAACATATTTAGACTTAAACTTAGCAATCAAAGGATGAGAAAAGAACTCAGGCTTGAACTCTACTGTACTTTAAAGGAAGAGCATGTGTCAAGAAACAAGACAAAAAACCCCATTAATTTAGAACTATGTCAGCTTCTAGTGTCTACTCTGAACTCAGTCTAAACACAAATTTAGTCCCAAATTCCTATTTCTGAAGTATACTATACATAATTACTATTTCTTATTTGAAGAGTATTTGCCAGAACAAGCACAGTTATCCAAAGCAGGAATAAGACTGAAAAGTTATTGAGCAATTTAGTCCAGATGATAGCGCTTGGGGGCTAAAAAAATACCAGATGTTGGAGTGCCTTGGTGGCTTAGTGGTTGAATTGTGGCCTTCAGACAGTGTAATCCAATTATAACCCAGGGACCCCAATCACAACCTGAGGCTGGGGCAGGTGGGGGAAACCAAGATAAACAACTAAATAAAATACATTTTTACTCTCTTCCTGCCCTCTTGCCTTCATTCCTTCCTGCACCCTTCCTTAAAAAAAAAAAGACAAGGTGTCAAAGAGTTTATTAGCTAGTAATGTCCTCTCCCTGCACAGGATTCTTCTTCCCTTGTTTTGTCCATTTCCCAAGACATGTTTTATAACCTCAGCATTTCAAAGTTACACTTTCTTGACTTACAATAATTAGATTTCATATATATACATTCCCATATAAAATAACTGGGAAGCGGATAAGGCGGCTCAAATGGTGACAAACTTCAGGTTCCAGGTTCCTTGGTCTGTGTTTCTCAGCCTAAGTATCTCCATATCAATTCCAATGTTTCTCTTTGAGTTTTAGTTTTGTTATTTTGCCTGATAGGTTGCCTTGTTCAAAATGTGTACTCTGGTGCCACATCCCAGAAGAATCTACCAAATATTTTTCTGCAGAATTTTCATAAATCTGGTTCTCCACAAAGATGAGCTGCTCTGTCCAGAGTGAAGGCTTTACCCAGTGGAGCAACGCCAGCTTTGACTTGGACACCATGTGCACCGGGGGCACATGTGTATCCTGGGTGAAGTCTTGAAGTTCTGTGAAGCAATGATTCACTTCTATCTACTGAATTACTTCACATTTGAGGCAGGAAAACCAAGTAGGTTTAAATGGCACTAGGCAGGAAGCTGTCTGGCCCAAGGAATCTTGCTAAGGCTGTCACGGCTTAAAAAAGCATAGTTAACATTACTGATACTCTGTACCACTACTGAGACAGTAGGGTAATTACATGGGTAGGTACCTGAACTGCTTTTCCAGAAATCACAATGAGATGTTTGACCATTCATTCCAATAATTGCAACAAATAGCAACCCAGTAATTGGTTAAAAAGTATATGATTCTGGAGCAGAATTTTGAAATTTATAGAGAGATTATTGGACTTTTTCAAATGACTTAAGATCATGGGCTCTATATTAGTTAAAAGTCATGATAATCACAGGAAAACTAGAAATATTCACTTGGAAAGTACTAAAAACAAATAAAAAAATCCATACCGTCATCCTACTAATCTAATTAAAGATGTTATTATTTATGCAAGACAAAATCATAATTAGAATGTTTTGTTAGTGACAAAGAATCATCTAATTACAGGCATGAGTCGCTTTCTGTTTCTTTAATAAAATCAACATCTTACAGATTACTGTTCAAGTTGCTCACAAAGTCCTCTCAACCTGTGCTCCACAAAGGAGCTTCAGGCAGGTGAGCATCAACTGATACAAAGTGGCACTTACTTAGACGAGTGTCACATGATCAGGTTCATTATCTAATTATTCAGACAAAAGGAAGGGGAGGGACCTAGTTCTGAGAGTTTCAAAAGTATAGTTTTAAAGACTACCAAGCACGAGAAACAAAAAAATTCAATGATCTAGAAAAAAAGGAAGAAGGTTGAATATTAGGAAGGATGAAGTAGATTCCTAGAGAATGAAAAGTACCATTAGGTTTAAAAAAAAGCTGCAAGAAGAGTATTTTCAATATTCTAATGATTAATCACCAACTTGCTTACTTCCTAAATCATTATTTCTTCAGTATGTGTTTCAGTATACTGGAATTAGAATTAAAAAAATAAATAAAACAAACCAACAATGTTCCTATGATATATCTGGATGTAACCTGGAAATTGGAAATAGGATTTTTTTTATAGAAATATATCAATACTGTAGGAAAGCATCCATTTTGTAAAGCAAGCAAAATCAATATATAAGTGATACTAAACAAAAGAATAAACATCCATATCTCAATCAGTGTTATTTACATTGTCATTCCTTTCTTAAAGGATTGCATGATTGCAATGTTATTCCACTTTTTCCTGCACTTTCAGAGGAAAGCACAATCAATTCTGCAAGCTGAGAGAACTAGGACAATATAAATGGATGGCTCAGGCACGTCCCTGGAGGGCTCCACAGAATTTTCTATTTTTAACTCTCACTTCAACAGAAAAAATAGCAAAAAAGAAATACAGTGCTCAGCAGAAAAGTATTGCACAGGCTTTAGCAGACTGGTTTTATTTTATATAGGTGACCTGAACTAGCATTTTTATTTCAGGAAAGTACTCTTAATAATACATATTAAATATAATCAGAAAGATAATAAAAAGAAAATGAAGAAGTGCTTAGTCAGAATAGGCATAAATCTATGGTTACTTCTTTTAACAGGATTATTAAGTTTTTATCAAGACTGAACTTGTATAGCAGCACTGAGGGTAGTTTTTTTCTTTTTTATGAAACATTTTGCAGATCTGAAGTTTATTTATAAGTATGTATCTGTCCAAAAAACAATTTAGAATTACTGTTTCCAAATCATCAAAAATACAAGTTTGTAATCCTGGTTTGTTTTATGTCTGTGGCACTGTTTTAGTGAGCAGGCAAGTTCAACTAAGGATTGTCCCTTAGTTGAATTTAGAAGACAGCTGCCAGCATACCTTCACTATTATTTATCCTGTATTACCCTCTGCTCCCTACTTCTGTGCCTGAAATAACCTAACACAAAAACAATTCTAGTAAAAACAGGCACCACAGCTACTTCAACGATGATCCTATGGAAAAGTCTATACAACTCAAGGAAATCTATGGGTACTTACCAGATACATTTGGCTCCAGATTTCAGTGGCGGCAGGTTAATGGAGAAGGGAAAAGGGAAATAGGTGGATTTGTAGGTATTATTCAATATCTGAATTTGTGCTGGTCACATATACTTCGAAACGATTTTAGAATCGATGGAAAAACATGGATAGTCAGGGTTACTACTTAAGTAATATATAAATAGAATTCCTGTTATTTGGGTCAAAGTTGTCAGTAAAGAAATTGGCTTTGTGTCTAGAGTCCGTATTTGACAATACCACCCTTCCCCTGCTTATCCAACAGGGTTGTTTCTTCCTTGCTTTTTACACTCTACTTTAAAAATTTGCCTGGCAATGCTGTCAATATTTTCACACCTTAGAGACTTTATCTTAGCATGCTTTCCCTACAGGGTGGTCTAAAGTTTCCTAATATAGTTTCTGGTAATAAAGCTTAATCAATTTGGAATCAACAGGCTTTGAGTTATTTGGAAAACTAAGACTAAAGATGAAGACATAATGCACTGATATTCTTCGACTTTATCAACTGGTTGCAAAACTAAAGTGATAATTTGTTTTACAGCCATTTTGTTTCTTGAATACATACAATATCACAGTTTGGGAAAAAATTTGAATTATATCCCTGGTCAGAGCCAAGAAACTTCAAAGGCATTTAGGTGTTGTAGGTTCATCTTATGGCATGCCTTAATGCATAAAGGTATTACTAAGATTAGGTAGCAATAGGGAAAGTGATGTATTTGACTTTTGCTAATGAGTTTGGTATGCTTACGACATAAAAGTGTTATGAAGATCTCCAGAACAAACTGAATCTGTCAACCAAATCTGCTTTGGAAGATAAAGCAACTGCTTTCACAAATTTTTAAAAGGTAAATTATATTAAACAGAGCTCGTCACTTTAATGCAAATCCCTATTTTTGAGTATAATGCATGATTAAAAAGTATTACAGTTAATGGAAAATATAAGAAAAGGTTAACACCTTATTACAGAATTAAAAAAAAAAAAAAAAGCAGTGTAAACCTGATTAAAAAGAAGCAAGGAAGCAGCTGAAAAAGAGACCGGTTCACTGTGAGAAATGTAAACCTCTCAGACAGTGCTACGGCCCCGAATCCAACAGCTCAGGAACAAGGCCAATTATTGCTAAATGTTAAACATATTTGATGAAGCTGCAAACTTTTCAAAAGTCATAAGTATGAAAGCAGCTACAAAGAAAACAGCCAGGGTCTCATAAACCTAAAATCTTTGCTATAATTTTACCTGCAGGAAAGGTTTCTTTATAATATACCAAGATCCTTATATATATTATACTTTATAGAATTCAAGCTGTAAATTTTTATGATAAAGGGTTAATTAATAAATCCTTATTATTGCAACTGGCAAATAATCCAAACTTTTAAAATAGTTGCTTGTATGACTCCAGTTACTGACAAGTCACTAAGTTATTACAAATCAGTCTTCCAATATTCCACCTTTCTGAACAAGAAATGACTCAAAATAGACAACAGAAATATGGAATTTTGGAGTACACAAAGGCTTAAGAGACAACACAGTAAAACTCGCTTACTTTGCAAATTGAAATCCACAGGTTTTAAATAAACTTAACATCAATTAAAAAATGAATAAGGGGGATAAGGGTTGTCTGGAACATCAGTTAAAAAATGAATAAAGGAGATAAGGGTTGTCTGGATTCTGACTCATATTTTGTTTTCTCTCATGTTATACAATATATTGTCTGAAAAGATTTATGCAGCCAGAATTTCTTTTACGTTTGTAGCTAGGGGCTACTTGACCTTGCTTGAAATTACTATGGCAATTTCGTATTCAAAACATTAGATCTGTATATTCATTCCCTAGCAGTGTTAGTACTGATTTCAATTTAGTTTCCATAAAAGATGAAAGGCTTATGTCAAAGAGATTAGCAACTATTGTGATACTCTGGCACACAAGTGGATGCAACACTACAACATTTTATCCTTGAGATATTTCCCCAACCATCTTCCTCTATAATAAAAAACCCCTGTATTTCTATTGTTTATATTTTATTTTGTTTAAAAAGAATATTTGATTTAATTGGGTTTGTTAATTTAGGGCAAAATTTCCTTAAATTCATACAAACATTTAAAAATTACTTGAGCCTCAGTGAAGAAAAATGGTTCTAAATCTATCAATGCTTTCATTATTTGAGTGATAGTTTCACTCATGTGACAAAAAATAAGCTACTTGACACTGGAGATTGCTTAAATGTGTGACAGGAAACAAAAATGTAAGGGAGTATTTCTAACTGTAATCAGATTTGGGATGGTAGAAATCAGAGAAAAGCAAGGAAAAAAATACAAAAAAATGAAATCCTAAAGTATGAGCTTTACATACAGAAACAAATATCAGAGACAGAAATTGCTATAAATCTATTAAAAAAATCAGAAACAAAACCTTGTACATCTTCCAGTGCATTTTATTTTCTATTAGGACATGCACAGACATAAATGCACATGTTGGGGTAAGTTTTGGCATAAAAATAACCATTAGTTAACTATCAAAGTCTGCAGACTTAACTTTTTAAAAATATTTCAGATCCTACTAATGCCATTAAAAAGATTCAATATGACAACACAATAGTTGGCTCTGGCACTACTCAACTTTAAAGGCTAATTTTCTTTTGTACTCAGTAGTATAACAAAATTTCTTTCCCTTTCAGGGAAGGATGCTTTGAGGATTTCTTTAGTTCTTCAAACTGAATGAGATTCAACTAACTTAAGCTGTACGTTAAGAGCATACTATATAAAATAACTGAAAGGACAAACTCAAGTCATTAAGTTTTATTATGACTGACTGAGTCAAATATAAAGTAAAAAACTACTGAAAGAGATTCTCTATTTTCAAAGCCTATACTCTCCAAATGTAATCTAACTTGCATATCATTTCCTTCCTTTTCACCATAAATAGCAGTAGAAAACATTCCATAATTAAAAACATCATTGATGATGATAACCAGAAGGTATCTGTCAAACAGATATACTAGCTCTCAATTAGAAGAAGTGGCATTTTCAATTTTTTCCCGATAAGTTGGAATATTTTTTGTAGAGACGCACAGAGATGCTTGTACAAGCACAATGGTCCAACCAGTGATTAAAAGTTTTAACTTTGTAGGCAGATTGTGGAGAGGATTAAGAATTTAGCCATGGAAAAGAACTAATAAGCTCTCACAGATACAGAATAAAGAATCCTGGCTTGTCTGATTAACAGAGTATGCTAATAAACTAAAGTTAGCTACACATAACGCTTTTGAATGGGGAGAGTAAAGATAAATTTCTTTTTTATCATCATGCCATTAGCTATAATCTACATTACAATCTTAGAAGAAAAAAACTGTGACAAAACAACATGACAGTCAGTTACTGAGGCCCAGGAAAATTCAGAGAATATATTTTATGAGAATAAATCAAAATATTTAAAGCTACTAAATAGTCACAACCAATGTTGCCATGTATAAATAACAACTTTCAATGCTTTTTAAAATTAGGTTTTATTAGTTTAAATTATTTGGAAATGGATTGTATTATTAAACTTTATGAAAACCTGAAATTAAAAGGGAGTCATATTTGAGAAAGAGGACAAAACCAAGTTGGCTAAAATGACCAATATTAGTACTCAGTATTGTTTGGAAGAACATCTGTCAAACACACAACACAAAAAAAGGGAAGAATCTACTAAGTACAAGACAACTCATAGGAGCAACAGATTAAGGACTTGGAAGTTTCCCTGCAGGGGTAATAAGTAAGAATTCTATCTGGTAAAGAAGCTGGTGAGTCACAAAGATCAATGAAGACTGCACAAACAAGAAGAAAGAACAATTCTCACCAGATTGCCAAGTGCAAACATCTTTCTCCAGAAATTGCAGCAACCCTTAAGTATTCTACACAGTATCAAGAGTAAGAAATTGCCTTGGTAGAAGCAGAGGGTTATGTAACCTCAGGGAGTCATGCTTTAAAAGTCTGAGAGTATTCAGTAGCGATAAGCAGCTAAAATGGCTTCAAAGAAACCAACAGAAAATATTGTCTCAACACCCAGTTATGAAAAGCTGAAAAATATATCAAACATCTGGGGACAGAAGTATAACTATGTGGGAATCATAGAGAGAAATGAGTTCAGTATGTAGTAAGTTTATTTTTAATTGCTTTACAGTTATTTTCATTGAATGTTTAAAAAAAACGGAAAAGAGGCAAAAACCTGAGTTTTGATATATTTGATATGCCTAATACTAGACTGAATTTGGTTTGAAATACTTTTCACTATACAACTAGCATAGTGAAAAACAAAACACAGAAAGATGGTTAAGAACATCATCTCTTGGAGGCATTCCTACTTGAAACTAAAACATAAAAATATCTTCATTAGGCTAGAGGTCTAAAAGTTAGGTTGTTTTGGTCTTTATTTTCGGCTAGCTCTTCAGGAGACATCTTAACTTGCCTTGCCGCTATTTTGCTGTTATTATAAGTGCATTTTTAGCTGCAAAGAATGCTTAAACTGTAATGGCAGTGAGCATCAGGAAGTTGCTCACCACACTGGTGTGGTTTGGTAGAATCTTCTCATTATACAGCTCCTAACCCTTTAGCACATAGACCTGACAGTGGTATTTTCTGTAAGGTACTAAGATTTGCCCACTCTTTTAATCTTGCCAATTTGCATAATAATATGTATGCACATAACTAAGACATAACACAGATGAGGTGTGACAGTATCTTAATGGAAGACTGAAAAATAGAACAGGATGAAAAAAGCAGTAGCCAAGCTAAGAATTCATGATCTACTATTACTCACCTGTCTGCTGTGCAGGCTGTGGCAGTGGTTGGTTTAGATGTGAATTGTAATGGACAGAAGGGACTGGGCGATACTGAGCTTGACTGGAGTGATAGTGGCCTGGAGCACAGTAACAGGCTGGTATCTAGGATAAGTATTGAGGAAATAAAATCAATTTTACTTACTATAGAAATTTTCTTCTGTGAAGAACATCGGAGCATAATGAGTAATAATTCTTTCCAACACCAATCATCTGAATATTGATTTTCTTAGCTTCAATTTTAATTGAAAATTACAAAAAATAAATTCAAACACATAGTATTTATAAAAAAAGACACCTAACAATGTCTACCAATCAGATTTGGTAGATTTTAATTTTCTAGGCCTTATTTGTTTCAGATTTCTCTCTTTTACAAAATAAGACATTCCTGAAATAACTGAAGGTTGAATCCAACATTCTTTGTTCTACACAGTCTTTGCTCTATATTCCACAGTAAAATCATTATCCTGTAGTTGGTTTCCTATATAGGTTTTTAAATGTACATTATACAGATACATGATGTCCATAAATAATATTGTTCAATATTAAAATAATTTCATCTATGGTACTCTACACCATGTAAAGCTTCATGACATTTATTTTGCAATTGTTTTTGAGATTTTCCTGAAAAATGTACTACCAACTCAATTTAACAGCTGAACAGATCACTGTTTAAATAACACCAGTTATTTTATTCCCAAATTAATACACAGTTGCATTGGTTTCATTCTTTTTTTCTCATATTTCTAATGCATTTTAAAATGCAAAGAATGCTTCAATACAAATTCTGTCAGTAATACCCTAGTAAAATTGGAAAGAATGGCAACATGAATAGTTTGATTTATTCTTCCTTCCAGGGCTATTTATGTCGGTAGTGAATTTCTCTTAAAGTATCTGACATAGTTTAGGGTAAAGAATAAATAATCTAGTCATGTAGCAGTATGCAGTAAGTTAACTTTAGATGCATGTGCTCTGTTAGGTTCTACTCATTCTGTTAGGGTTACTTATAATTTTTTTTCTCTTCTAGCCTTGGATCTTGAACCTGGGTCCCTGGCTTTCATAGACTGTGCCTTTGCCACTTGAGTATTCAAGAGTACATATACCACCTGGAAAGTAGTCAAATATAGAATTGCTAGATCACTTATAGTCTCTCAAGTTTATTATAATATTTTTCTGTCTTTGAAGCATTAAAATAATACATGAGATTTCTTAATTTTTCTTTATGGTATGAGCAAGCTATTAAAGGCAAACTCTGATTTCAGGTCTGTTTATTATACTTTTCAGTGTGTATTTGTAAAAATAATATATATTTTTTCCCTCTAAAATGAAAAAAAAGTATCACTGTTTAAAGCAAAAATTTTAACACTCTGTTTTTGTTTTAAAATGCATAAATACGTAATTTATATGACAGCAACAGCACAATGGAGCAATTGGAATTATACTGTTACATGACTACTATAATTTACGTGCAATTTCATAGATACTGGAAGCTAAAGATACAGTCTCTAAAGAAAGCCCATACAAGACTCAGAGAGCCATAAAAAGGCAATAGAAAAAAATAACGAAACAACAGAAGTTCAAATACTACAAACGCAGGAAAAGGAAGTATAGAAAGAACAAATGGAAAACAAATAGCAAGGTAGCATTCCTAATCTATGTCAACAGATTGTATTAATGATGAAAGAACTATATACTCCAATCAAACTGAATAAAACAGACTAACCACTAGCCAGTGTGATTAGACAAAGGAAAGGACATAAAAGGTACCCAAATTAGAAAGAAAGAAGTGAAACTAACATTATTTACAGACTAAATAATAATATACAAAGAGAACTGCAAAGACTCCAGTAAAAAGCTTGTAGAATAAATAAATGAATATAGTCAAGTGGCAGACCACAAAATTAATATTAAAAAATTGGTTGCATTTCTTTATGCAAATAACAAAACCTGTGGAAAGAGAACTCAGGAAAACAATCCCATTTACAAGTGCATCAAAAAGAATGAAATTACCTAAACTCTGAAATGTACAAGACATTGTTAAAAGAAATAGAAGACACAGAAATAGATATTCCATGCTCAAAGACTGGGAAGTAAAACTCAAAATAAGTGGACTACATCAAACTAAAAAGCTCCTCCACAGAGAACGAAATTCTCATCAAAACAAACAGATATTCACTGAATGGGAGAAGAAATTTACACATCATCCATTTAGTAAGGGCTTAATATCCAAAATACATGAAGAACTCATAAAACAGAAACACAAATAATCCAATTAAAAAGTGGGCAGAAGATCTAAATAGACATTTCTCCAAAGACGACATACAGGTGGACAACAGGCATATGTAAAGATTTTCTGCACCATTCCTATTATTAGAGAAATGTAAAATAAAATATTTGAGATACCACCTCTTAACAGTGAGAATGGCTATTATTCAAAAGTCTGGCAACACTAAATGTTGGTGTGGATAGAGAAATGGACCGCTCATAAACAGATGGGAGGAATGTAAAATGGTACAAACATTATGGAAAGCAATGTAGAGATTGCTGAAAAAATTGAGAATGGGGGTCGGTCCTTGTGGCTCAGGCAGTAGAGACAGCTGGAGTTGAGCCATGTAAAGCCCAAAGACCAGGATTCATGATCTGGGGCTGGGAGGCGAGGAGGGTGCAGGAAGCCAAAATAAACAAAAGTATTTCTTTTGGTACACCCAGTAGTATAGCGGTTACGTCCGCTGCCTCTGGCTGAGTGATGTCCATATATATCTCAAGGACCAGGGTTCATGTTCTGGAGCTGGGAAGAACAAATAGGATGAGCAATCGAATAAAAAATAAAATACTTCTTCCTCCTTTTACTTGCTGTCTGCTTTCCTATTTGCCTTAATCCTGCCTGTATCTTTCCTTAAAATAAAAATAAAACAAATGCTTCTTCCTCTAAATCTTCCTCTCTTACAACTGTTTTTGAATGGAAATCCCATATGATCAAATCATCTCACTGCTGGGTACTTACACTAAAAAACACAGCAACACTAATATGCAGAGATATATGCACCCCAAGTTCATTAGTGTTATTTACAATAGCGAAGAGCTGGAAACAACCTAACTGCCCATTGACAGATGAGTGGATAAAGAAGATGTGATACGTCTACACAATGGAATCATATTCAATTGTCAAAAAAGATGAAATACTACCATATGCAGCAACATGGATGAATCTAAAAGGAATTATGTTTTACTGATAAGTCAGAAGAAGAAAAGACAGACATGTATGATTTTAACTCATGTGATAAACGCACTAAGTAACAAAGTAACTAAAACATATAAAAGTAGACTTCTATTCAATACAATCAAATTAGTGGTTGCAAGAAGAGGCTGGGGGTTGGGGAAATTGGGCAGAGGGGATCAAATGCAGAGTGAAGGAAGCACTCAAATGGTGAAACTTAATTCATTATTTATAGTTGCTGACTTGCAACGATGCACACCTTAAACTTGTATGTTATGATGCCAAGTTCCCTCAATAAAATTAATTAAAAAATACCAATTATCTACTGTATGCAAAAGACAAAAGACCTTAAATAAAGGTTGACAAAAGAGAATGGAGACATTATTTAAATTAGAAGAATGCTGAAGTCACTATATTAATTTCAAATAAAACAGATTTTAAGATAAATAATGACTACGGACAAAGAGAAACATTTCACAATGATGAGTCACTGTATCAGAAAGATAACTATAAATTGCTTCACCAAGTACTATAAAAATGGACAGAATTTAAGGAATAGGCAATTCCACTCTTACTGACAGAACCAGATCAAAAAAGACTTAAGAATGTAGATCTGAAAGACACTATCAACCACATTGACTCAAATGATATTTAGTATTCTAAATGTACAAATAGAACATGGAATAAATGAAAGATGACCCAAGTAAACAGAAAGATATCCCATGTCCATTAAGGTTGGGCGATTTAACATTGTTAAGATGGTAATAATACCCAAAGCAATCTACAGATTCAATGTAGGCCTCATCAAAATTCCAAAGTTCTTTTTTGCAGAAATGGAAAAGTCGATCTACAAATTCATATGGAATTGAAGGAACCTCAATAGTCAAAACAATCTTGAAAAAAGAACAGAAGTAAAAGACTTTAATTTCCTGATTTTAAAAATTACAACAAAGCTATAGTAACAAAACACTGGAGAATGGGCAAAAAGGAGTGGAAATATAAAAGTATAAAAGTGAGATCATAGAAATAAATAGTTATTTAATATGGGTTGATATTTAACAAGGATCCCAAGAATGTTCAGTGTGGAGAAGAACAGTTATCTTCAACAAATTATGCTGGAACAGATAGATATGCAATTGCAAAAGAATGAATCTGAACTTTTACCTCATACCACCAACAAAAATGAACTCAAACGGGTAAACGACCTAATAGCAGAGCTAAAACCATAGCTCTTAGAAAACAGGGATAAATCTTCAGGAGCTGGAATTTAGCAATGATTAGATATGACACCAAAACATCAATAACAAAAATGAAAAAATAGATAACTGAACATAATAAAAATTAAAACCTATGGTGTATTAAGGACATTATCAAGAAAATGAAAGGACAACTTATAGAATGGGTACATATATTTGTAAATCACATGTGATCAGGGTCTAACTTTCAATATATTTAAAGAACTCTTACAACCCAACAACAAAGACAAACTATCTGATTGAAAATTAGGCATTTTTCAGTATTATACATTTTTATTTCAAAGCCTTGATATATCAGCATACAAAGGCAATATGAAAAATGTGTTATAAATGGTTATTATAAGGCTGAAATATAGCCAAATCTAGACTTGATATATTTATATTTGGCTACGTAAATTCCTTGAATAGACATTTCTCTATAAAGAAAATATAAATGGCCAACAAACACAAGAAAAGATGATCAATATCACTAATCATTAGGGAAATGGAAATCAAAACCACAATAAGACACCACTTTAGAGTCACAGGATGGCTACAATAATTTTTTTAAAGGGCAAATAAATTTTGGCAAGAATGCAGAGAGTGGAACTTTCACTGTGGAAATTAGACTGGTGGTTCTGCTGGTTCCTCAAAAAGTTGAACACAGAAATACTATACAATTCAGGGATACCACTCCTAGGAACATGCCTAAAGAAATGAAAACAGATACTCAAATGTTCATAACGGCAGTATCCACAATAGGTAAAAGGTGAAAACGTCTCAAACATTCATCTATGCTTGAAAAGATAAACTGGTACATACAATGGCATATCAGACATAAAAAGGAATGAAGTTCTGATACATATTAATAACATGGATTAACCCTAAAAAACATTATTTTAAGTTAAATAAGTCACAGACAGGAGGTAACATACTCTATGATTCCATTAGTCTGAAGTATCCAAAATAGGTAAATCCATAGAGACAATGCAGGTTGGTGGTTGTCAGGGGCTAGGAGGTAGGGAGAAAGAATACTAACTGCTTCAATGAATAGAGGTTTCTTTGGGAATAATGAAAATGCTTGATATGTGGTGGAAACAACATTGTGAATATATCAAGTATCATTGAACTGTTCACTTCAAGTGGCTAATTTTATCTTGATTAAAAAAAATGTAAATGAAAACCCCAAACAACCAAATAATAAAATTATGGAATAAAATTTCTTTAAGTGCTCATGGATCATCCCCTAAGAAACTATACATGAAGATACAAGAATTGACAGATCTCAAAATGCTGAAAAATTAAATTCTCTAGTCACATGAAATTGAAATTAGCAACAATAAGGTTACCTAGAAAATACCGAAATAATTGGAAACTAAGTACTTATACATAAACCATGGGACAAATAAATTTTTGAATTAAATCATTTTTGAATTAAATGATAATGAAAAAACAACATATCCAAATTTGTGGATTACAACTAAAATGGTGCTTATAGAGGAATTTATAGAACTAAAAAACTAAATTACAAAGGGGATATTGTGAATGATTTTAAGCTAATAAAATCAGTAGCAAATTAAAGTGATAAGAATTAACAAATCTTATCAAAAAGAAACAGGAAACTGGAATAGCTGTATATCTACTAAGAAATGGAGATAAAACACATGATCACCTCAAAAGATGAACAATAGTAACGCAAGATAGAATACCAACTCACGGTAAAGACACTCAGCAAACTAGGGATAGAAAAGAACTTCCTCAATGCAACAGACAGTATGTATAATATCTGAAAAGTCAAATCACAATTATGAAAAACTGAATGCTCTCTGCTAAGACTAGAAACAAAGAAGAAATATGTACTTAAAAAGCTAACTTTAAATCAATAAAAAAATTCTAGCAATTACTTCCCTCTGTCAGTGTTTTGAATGTATTCAACACTGGAGCTCCTTTGCCAGTGCACTCAGGTGAGGAAAAAAAAAGCATATAGATTGGAAAGGCTAACGTATGTAGGAAACCATAAGCTGTCTACAAAAAAGTACTAGAATAACAAAATTTAGGAAGTCCATAGGACTAAATCAATATACAAAAGTCAACTTTATTTTTACATACTATTTACAAATAGAAACTGAAGAACCACCTCTTTTTTTGCACTTAGGGTGCATACTTGCTGCTCAAGCAACTCAGATGGACCTGTGCTTGTGACCTGGGGATGGGGTGAAAAACCAAAATAAACAAAGAGATTTCTTCCTCTTCTCATTCTTTCCTTCCTTTCTTAAAAAGAAATAACATTTAAAAACATGAAATATACTTAATAAAATATGCACAATACTTACATAATAAAACCCAAAATAACCGAAAAACTAAGCGAGTCTAAGTAAATGAAGAACAAAATGCTCCTGTATTAAAAGATTCAATATTGTTGACATGTTAATTCTCCCCAAATTTATTATTACTTCCTTAAATTAACTGTATTTTATAGTACCTTTACCTTAATGTGTTTCCCTTAAGCTTAACCTCTTAAGAGAAGGAAACTCAGAGTTCACAAACTTTAAATATCAAATAAGAGTCTACCTGTCCTGTTGTTTAGCATGTGCTTCAAAATCCCTAGAGAGGGCAACACGTTTTGTATATACATTCTCACATACTCTCTCGATGCAAAATTGAAAATAAGCTAAGGTTAAAACTAATCTTAAATGACAGGCTTCCATGGGAGACAAAAATTGATGTACCTGTGGTGAGGGCTGCTGAATATATCCCTGCTGCTGGAGTACAGACTGGCTGACAGGATGACCAGAGAGAGTATAGCCAGCAGTGGGAACTGGTTGTCCAGGTGGTAGTGGGGGAGGGGGCGGAGGAGGAGGAGGAGGAGGAGGTGGTGGAGGCGGTGGAGGCGGTGGTGGTGGAGGGGCTGCTGTCATGATATAACCAGATTGCTGTGGGGACTGAAGAACAACAGTCGACTGGAACATGGTGGCATGAGGGTCAGAGCCATCTGCAGATGGCTGGCGGGCAAGACTCATGTGGCTAAACTGAGACCCAAGGTTGTCCTGCTAAAAAAGGGAAAGTCAGAAATCAGTAAGCCTTCTATATATAGATAGAACTTATCAAAGAAAAAAATTTCATATACTTTAAGATGAGCATTAGTAGTATATACTTAGAAATCATATATCTGCAACGACATGATTTAGCAGAACAACATAAGATAACTAGAGCTCTAAGGCAGCTAGGTAGGGATATTATGATAGTCATTACAAATTACTTATAAAATATATGTAATATTAATGTATAGCATGCAGAAAAGAGTAGGTTATGACATTTCACATTAAAAAATGAAGACAATTTAAATGAAGATTATGGCAATTAAGAATCAGAAGCAAAATTGAACATTTTCATATTATACAACTAACATTTTCTGAAAGGATTAAGACAAGCTAACTAGCAAGGCACAGTACTAACTATTCTCCATCTTAAATCAGTATTCATCTTCCTAGAAGGCAAGTTTCAGGTTCTATGCATCTTTGTATCTCCCATCACACCTAATAATCAAATATGCTAGCCAAAATTAAAGAAAATATATAAAACCCCAACCTCCTCCGGTCTTCTCCTTAATCTCTCAAAAATAATCTGGCCATAAATTCTAATCTTCCCTAGTGTTTTCCAGTCTGCTCCTAAAGTCAGATGTCAAATATAATCGAATCAATAGTTAGCTATTGCTCCTGCTACTTGGTAAACAAATAATGATACCAAGACAAGACAGGATTATCATTTTATATGTCATCTAACAATTGTTTTTCATATTCAACAACATAAGGACCAGATCTGATCAGTCTAGATAATAGCATTAAAAGGGCAACATGGGGCTAAAATGGCATTTCCCTGCTCCCCAGGAGTCACAGATTGGCAACAATAAATACCCATTTAGTTAAAGAGGAAATTTTGAAAAAAATTTACTTAAAAATTGAGGCGATTGAATTGCAAAGTTGAAATGTCTGCAATTTCTACAGTCCACTGATTTTTACAAAGTAAATTTAGGGTATGGTGAAGAGACTAAAATAGAGGAGGCTGGATTCAATGATTAAAAATATGTAATTTTACTGTTCCTAAACTGTTGCTCTGACATATTCAAGCACTATTAGCTAATTCAATAAACAGCTTCAAAAAGGAAAAATATGCCTATTACCTACAGTTAAAAAGCAATACGGTAAAATATTTAAAAAATAGATATAACTATATGCCACCACCAGTCAGCTTGGCAGAAAGTAGTTTTGCTATTCTAATAACACACTGTTTATCAAAACATTTTTGAGGCTTTTAAACTATTGTTTCATAAAATGTTTTCAAACTTCTCAATGCTGGCAAAAATTTTGTGTTTTTTTTTCATACTGGAAGTGATTTTTGAAAATCATTTAGCGCTAAGGGTGGCAAATAAGGCTGCCCTTAGTTCAAAACAAAAACACTCCCAATGAAAGCCCTAAAAAGTATCAAGGGATTTTAAGATTATACTTGCAATTTAACCTGGGAAGCCATTTAAAGATGTGATAACCACAGAATTTGAAAATTCACAGCATTAGTGGGATACATAGGTTACTGGGGAGACTCATTTAAACGGAAGGACTCTAACATTTATCGAACAACTAACTATTTCATATTAGCTGTTATTCAGGAGATGCTTTACATTTTTGTCTCACATGCTTAGTAACTAAGTCACAAAACTAACACATGGCAATGTATCTTAGCATCTGAGGTATATCTTGAGACATACTTGGGATAAAAGGGGGTACTACACTGCTACTTTATAGTCACAGATTATCTAGGGATCTTCTTTGGAAATATACTTAGGAGGATCTCTTATGCACTTACAAGCTCCAATTCACATTAATAAATGGTAGTAAGTCAGCTGGACCTACGGTGACAGGGAAAGAATAGAAAGCCTAACTCTAGATAAAAGTTTCCATCCCACAATTGTATAGGCCTACACTGAATTCAATGAGAAATGTAGCTAAATTATTTGAGGACTAGAATGTTGAAACTGAAAATTATTCATTACAGATAAGGAGGACATGATTAGGGTTTAAATAATAATTATAATAAGCCAATGGAACATTTATGGAAGACAATAAAATAACTTATTTCTAATAAATAAAGTTTAGAAATACTTTTTCATTTCATATATATATTTCTGACTTAAAAAAAAATCACAAAAGACTGTATTACATTCATCACGTTCATGAGCATTCATCCATCCACCCACAGAAACAATTCAGGAGGTGAATAGAGATATAGTACCACGGAGTATTGCTGGGTGGGTGAGACTGGCAGAAGCGGGGATGGGCAAGGGGCTGTAGAGTACTGAACGGGCTGTGAAGAGGACTGCAGAGGACGAACAGGCTAAAGAATAACAGGTTGGTAAACAATGTTAATGTCACATAAAATGTTATAATTTCATAAAATGGAAAGTTATACTTATTTTGGCTATAGCTTAAACTACTTTCATAAAATCATCTTAAATATAATACAGGAAACAAAAACAATACTAAATGAATAAACACATAGTAAGACTTCTGAGCACATATATCTAGGCTTAATTTAATAATTAGAAAGGTATTTTTGTCATAGAAGTATTTTTTCTATTATTCACTGAAATTTACGTATTTCAAATTCTACTATCTAAAAAAGACCTCTGGGAGAAGTCAGTAAAAGTCAAACCATTAATCTTATTTTCTGGTTTTATGAAGGGTCTACTCAGATCTATAATGCTAAATAATAATAAAAAAAAATTATTCATTATCTCAGATGGTAATAACATATACAGTATCTATGCCAATTACCCTCTAATTGATAAGGTATGATTAGACACTTGGAACTAGAGTGGCTAAGTTTCAGCAATTTTTTACTAACAGTGTGCTTGGGTACCATTAAGAATAATAGTCTGTAAGCACAACACATGTATATATACAGGTGGTACACACACAACACACACACACAACACATATCTATCTCTTTTTACTAAGAAAGTATATGCTAGTTGCTGAAACTAGTTGCTTGAAAAATTTTCACTAATAAAGTACTCCTGCATTTCAGGAAGAAAAGGTTTTGTTTTCTGGGTCACAAAAAAACCCCAGGTCTTTCATAAAATAAAAAATGTTTTAAACATTCATAAACTTAAGGAATACAGTGGGCGATCTATAGGCGAACAATGGCATCTAATTTAGTTTCCCATTATTATGTTTATAGTTTATATACGTATACATGTATACATACTGAATTAAGGGTGATCACAGCCCATTTTACAGATGGCAGTCAGGTTAAGTTCAGTGACTTGTAGACAGCCTTAGGTAAGCAGGCATTGGAGAAACTCAGGTAATTTTATCTGATGGAAAATCTTATTTTTGATTAAAATGTATACACATGAATTTTCCTCTGGAAAATATTTCTACATAAAATACGTTAAAAATGAAAAATGTACTGTAAGATTGTTCAGGGAATAACCTAAATAAGGAGAAATTCTTAAACCCCTAAAATATATGATGATGAGTTACACTTTTTCCACAAAACCAACATACAACAGTTTCTAAAAAATGAAAGGCTTAGTTTAAAATTACACATACAAATCTAGAATTAAAGTAAAAGTACTAAAAAAAGTAAAAGTTGAAAAATCTGGAGTAGTCATTGGTTCCTCCCAAACCTCTGGACTAGGAATTAGCAAGCTTCTTAATGGATGACAGCAAACGGATGATAAAGTATAGCAGCTTTAGAATTTCCGAGTACAGATTATTCGGATATGTTAAGACAGACAACCATTAAAGACATAACTTTTTCCCAACAACTTGACCTAATATGTAAAGGTCAGATGAAATGAAAGTTTTTGTCTGCTGGGGGATAAAAAAGAAAGAGCTGTACTATAAGAATGAAGAATATGAAGCAATGGCTCCTAAAATGTCAACTGGTAATAAGAAAAATGTGGGACAGAAGTCTGATCAAAGTGAAACTCTGATACCACTTAGAAAAGAAAAAACCTTAGCACTTCCTTAACCTACTTAAACTGCATCTGACTACAAAACAATGTCCTCTTCAAGTGACTGGTTCCAAGAAATATAGAGCCCTTTTGAAGTTTTTGGAAATCAGAGTTTTATTCTGATTGAGATTTCACGGACTATCTCAGAGCATTCAAAAGATGGTTATTGACTATCATTGCTCTGAAATTCTCTACTCTTGTATGTGATAATAAATAACCAAGATTTCAAATTATAGCCCATTAAGGACTAAACTGAGCAGCCACACTTTCATATAGGATTGTCTCTCATAACTAAATCAGACAAAGCTATTTCTAAGTGATAATTATCTGAAGTATATAACCATAAATAAATCCTTTGAATTCTTTGAAGGGGCCCAAATAACAACGAATTAAGTAAAATGAAAATCAGTTCAATAAACTCCTGGTGAAATACACAGCAATTCAAAGACAACTACATGATGGCAAAATTAAATGTAAATCTTCAGAACCAGAATGAATAAAGCCAAGGCAAAGACAGGCAGAGAAGAAGCTTTATATAGTCTAACAAATGTATACCTGAATATATATAATCAAATGGGGCTGGGAAATGGAGATAGGAAGTCTTTGGAAATAATTTTAAACAACTTCTCTACATATATAAATTCACAAGTATGGTCTTAGAACTACATAAAAAAACCTAGAAGTTCTTCTGTGTTAGATAAAGTGCTTTGCATAGTATTAGGAGTCTTAATTGCCAGAGGTACAATCATTTTCATGACTTTCGTAATAGCTGAAAACTTTATCAAACTTTGCATAATTCTTCACTCCTAGAATAAAAATGATATAACCTATAAGCAAAAACTAATAATATTTCTCCCTTGTCAACATCTTTCAGAAGAAATTATTCTGCATATTTGCACCAGGGGAATATTTAGATAGTCTTCCATGAAGAAAGAAGTGTAATTGTACAAATTGTCTTTGATATGCTACACAAACTTTAAAAGACAGAATTAAAATCAAAGAATTTTACTGGTATCATTAGGTTCCCTAAAGATGACAACACATCCATATAGGAAAAGACTACTGTGAAAATATGTGTAAACTCTTAAGCATTTATAAAAATTCAAGATTATTTTTAAGAGAGTTTTTGTGATTTTTAACTCAATGTTTTTGCCTTTATTTTTCATAAGGTAGGATGGGATATAGACTATCTTGCAGAACTTGAGCACTCCACCTCAGTTTCTTCTAACTACTTCATATGTTGAATCTTAAAACAACTCACTCTGTTCACTGGGATAAATAATATTACTTTCATTTTTATTCCTCTCATCCATTTCTTTCTGCTGTGAAACGGGAATAAAATATTCACCACACAGGCTCAAGAGATACAAAATTCCCTTCTTTCCAACATACATTATGTATTTATTAGCTGAAAAGCGCTTGAAGTTAACCTGTCTTCCTACCAGTAGTGAGTGGGACATCACTGGCGAAGAACTGTAAAGTTCTAAGAGATACTTACTTGGGCCATATAATTAAATTAGTGAATTTAATAATATATGCAAATATGCAAAGGTAGGTGAACTTAGCATTATGTAATCGTGGATATGTGCACCTGTGAGAAAATGTGATTGGCTGCTTGTTGCTGAGGTGGAGGAGGCAGAGGTGGCTGTGGAGGTCCAGGCACTTGGGTTCTCACTGGTTGTTGAGTCATAGGAGGATTATACACTACTGGGCTCCCATCTGGGTTTATGAAAGGTTGACCTATAAAATTGAAAAAAAAGGGGGGGAAAAACCTTAGACTGAAAATATGTCATTCTACAAAAAATTTATAACAAATATCTAAAATATTTATCCACAATTCCTAAAGCTTCAAGTTTCTGAAAACTAATAAACATTTTCTTAGCTTAGGAGGCAAAGTCTGACCTGATATGGGGCTATTTATAGTGCTTATTTTCCTCATTTAGAGTAAATATTACAAAATTTTACTGCAGGGCTTTTTGTTTGTTTTTCTCAAATTTTACTATGTGGGATACTGCTCCAGCATCTACTGGTTATTTTATAATACATAATATTTTCTGAAAAATTCTCAATTCTGAAACTCATTTTGCTCAGAGTTCAGTTACAGGACTGTGGTGCTGCAGTAGTGCATTTATGTAATACATTTCAGTTTCAAGAATAAATGTTTGACTCTGGGATACTGAAAATCACTGATTAGCCTCTATTATGTGGTGAGAAGTATCTAATTTACAGGCCATAATATATATATATTTAACTAATAAAACTGGATGAAATTTAAAATGGTTTACAGCTTCAAATTTCCAATTGTGAACTCAAAGGCAGTATCCTTATTCTATAACTTCTGACTTGTTAAAAGTTGCAAACCATTTTGGAATTCTAACTAATTTTCCAAAAGAATTCCTTTTTAATTCTAGAGAGCTTTATTATTGATCTTGAGGTTGTTCTAAGACTTACTAATTATTGGGGGGAGAGGAAATGGTTACTTGAAGTAATTCAGTAAGATAAATTTTACTTTATACATATATTGTAAATAATTTTTATTATAAAATGTATTTTTTGTTATGAGAAAATAACCAACAGATTAAAAAGAAGGTAAGTTCCCATAACCTTATAGCTAGCATTGGGATACCTTCTTCCAGATTTTTTTCAATGCCATGTATAAACAGATCAAAATAGTACTTTTCCTTACCATACGACAGGTAATTTAAGAAATAAAAAATAACTATTGGCCACTATGATACCCATTTAGAACAGAAAAAAAAAGAGGAAAAAAATAAGAGAAATTTGAATAATTATTGCTTAAGTTGCCTTCAAAATATTTTCATTGTAAATACATCTCAATTCAAAAAAAGCAAAACAAAACATGACATAAGGCATGCACTGGTAGAGTAGAGTTGGATATGCTGCCTCTGGCTGAGAGCAGTCCACCCGTATTCCAGAGACCAGGGTTTGGGGGGAACAACAACAATGTACAACCAAAATAAAAAAAGAAATGGAAATGCTTCTTCCTCCTTTCTTCCTGCCTGCCTGCCTACTTGTCTTCATTCCTGACTATACCTTATCTTAAAAAAAAAATGCAAAAATACCCTTATACCATCACAAAATTTGGTAGAGAAGATACACTGTCAAATTGCTATTAAGTGGGGAAAGTCCTCCAAAGTCAAATTACTAGCATCAGTTACTTTCCTGATAATTTATGTGATAGTTATGATGTGTATAAGTAACTTAGGGTTTGTCTGAAAAAAGTTGGATGTGTTCTAACACTGCTCTCAAAAAGCAAGAGATTACTTTTGGACACATTTAAAATTAAGAATACAATTCAATTTCACATTGATTAGTTTCTCTATCACTTCTCAATTAACTGAATGTTTCATGTTATCAAAAACACGTTATCAGATACACTTTGAATGAAAAATAGGGAAATAGTAAAATATTAAATCATCTTATATCCTGTTACACGAAAATAAGAAATTTAGCAATATAATAGGCCTGAAGAATAAAAAGATAACTATTATTAAAAATGGAATTTCTGAAGTCAGTTATTTATACTAATTCACCTCTTAAAATTGCAACAAACATTTGAATACTATATTCTAAAAAGGAGATGCAAACAAAATTTGATGGTAATGAATACCTAAACATGGTTTTCTCTACAACAGACAAAAGGAAAAATTTAGGAACACTCAAAGATGCTGATACTCTTACCTGTGTCTGTCTTGCTAAACTACTGCCAAGCAGATATGACCACATCAGCTAAGTTCATAAATTTTTAAGGAAGGTTATCAGATGATCTGGCTATGCTATTTTCCATAGAATGTGAAGACTTCTTGTGATCATCTAAAAGATCCTATTTTTCTGTTAACTCGTTTTTGCTAATATACATAAGTGAAATGTATTATGACTGTAGTTTCTTAATCTATGGTTCAATTTTCCTATCTGAAAATGGGGATTTCACATACCTAATAGGGTTATTAAAAGGTACTTAAAGCACCTATACATAGTAAATGCTCAATAAATACAAGTACAAATTACTTCCTAATTGCAAAGATATGTGCTTTCAATGTTAATTAATAATGACTTTCTATATACTGTTCTATTACTATTAAGATGTTCTTCAGCTTTTCCTTAGTGGAAAACAATTACATTCAAAAGAACAATTCCTAATAGGTTATTATACTTCCTATATAATGAATAAGAACTGTTTTCTTTTTCCGTTTTCATGGAATGAATACTATTCTCCCCAAAATAAATCTGTATAATCAAATAAGCCCTTTCAAAGATGGTTGCCTCATTTGAGGAAATAGTTTTTAAATTATAGTCAAGCCACGATTGAGTCTAAAAGATGATGCCATAGCTGTTAAAGGAGAAAAATACTTACTCATATAAATATATCTACCATTTTCTAGCATAAGTTTTTTTAAAGTTCCAAGGCAAATGTTAATGACTCACGAAACATAAAAAACAGACAATAAATGCATTTAATACACAGGCTTTAATGTTCAGATAGCTCCTGATATCTCAATAGAAATAAACATCTTTTTCTGGATACCAACCTGTTTGAGGGTTGATCAGAATACTGCCAGGTGGTATGCCTGCTGCTTCCAAGGGAAGCAAAAAGAAGCTAGTGCTAGGAGATGCGACTTGCCCATTCAGGCCACCATCAAAAGAAAGAGAACTATGAGTGCTGACAGTTGGATAGATGACAGTTGCGCCATGAGAAGACTGGCTGAGAGCTGTACCTGGAAGAGGCTGCTGGATGTGAGAAAGAGAGCCCGTAGATGACCCTACACTACCAGAAGACTCAGAACCTAGGGGAGGAGTAATAAAAAACAGGAATTTTTTAAACCTCATATAAAATGCACATTTTAAATATATAACAGTAAAATTCATATGGCTTAACATGTAGTTACCACATAAAAGCACTGGCTATTTTTAATTCATTGTACAATTTTGCTTCCCCTCCCCATCATAAACAAGTTTAACACAACAAATTGATTACAGTTATAAGGGAAGTCACAGCCAAAGCATGCAATTTTTGCAAGTTTATAGTAACACCAGCCGCACACAGTCATAAAAAGCATATTACTCCCATTTCCCCAAGGATAACATTATGTATATTTTACCTTTTAGATTATCGCCTAGGAATATACAGATTAAAACTTTTCCCCAGGATTAAGAATTTAGTACAGCCAAATGCCCCAAACCGCTTATGTATCAGAAACCCCCTACTTTTAAGAACGCAGAAAGATTAAAAGTAGGAAATAACTGTAGGAAATAAAAATAATAAATTCTCTATGATAAGAAACAATTAAAGTTTCATTGTGGAATTTCATTTTTAGCTCATAATCATAGCATCTTCCTGTAGTCAACCTTCAATTTCACCATAGCAAAGGATAGAGACCATGATGAATAATCCAAGTACTTACATTACTATAAGCTTAAAATTATTTCATAAAAAACTAATTTTTCAATTTATTTTTAACTGCTTTCCTGCCTATAATCTATTTTATGTTCTATTACAGAGACTGAAAATGTCACTGACTTTCAGTATGATGGCTAAATGTGGGTAATGATACACTCAAAGAAAGGATGGAATGTCAATCTTTAATGAATGAAATAAACAAATATGATAAGCTACACGGATTGTCTTCTACAAGATAACCCCTATTTCAAGTTGTACCAAAATGACTACTGATAAGAACTATATAAAAATAATTGTTTCTTATCAAGTTAAATAATATAGTCTATCTCTAAATATAATACAAATGATAAATAGTATAGGTTATTAAAATTGCTTAACCTACTTAATGTGTCTAAATGACTTTCTCATGATATATGAGTAGCCTTTTTCTGTTATTATGACTAAATGGGCATTTCTCAATGAAATGCATGTTTGTTACACATACAGATTTCTTTCACAAAATCTACCTATCTAGCAAGAGCCTTTATGTATACTAAGGCAGTTTTCATAGGCATATTGTAAGAGAAGAAAATATCATTCATAAGTCCTAACAATTAAAAGTACTGACTATTTACCAGGGATTAAAAAATATTCTGTAACCTGCAAATAGACACTTCTCCCTTCAACGGCTATCTGTACAGCACTGTATGTTTAGGTTAATCCAAATAGGCAAGAAAGCCATTTTTGCTGACTTCATAAGGGATAAAATTAAAGATCTATAAGGATTTAAAAAGAAACAGTAGCTTCTTTAGTACTGAAGTCAGTTAGCAAAAGTGAAAAGAGAAAATGTTATGAGTCAATATACTCTAAAAGCAATGAAGCTAGAATGAGAATATGCTATTGAAATTTCTACTGATTCATGATAATCACATCAATTTTCTTTAGTTTTAAAATTCCTTAGAAACTTCTCAGTGACTTTATTTGTTGTCTGAATGACAAATGAAGGACTTAATCATGAAAACTGCAACCAATAATTGATAGCATTAGCTGAAAAGGTAATTAATGTTAAATAATTCTAGGTGAGAAACCAAACCTTGCAATTATAAACAAACAATGAAGACTTTTCAACCATTCCTGGGTACTCAAATGAAAGATGATATTTTATTGAACCAAACTGATTATGTCACAAGAGGGAATTCTTATTTAATTGATGTTTGTAGATATCTTTCACACAGAGAAAAAGTCATAATGTTAATAAATAAATATATTCCCTCTTAAGTTCTTTGGAGGTGCTCAGTGCACACTATATTTTGTTAGATTTATCATATTTTATAGAATGTTATACTTTAGGAAAGTTACAAAAGTCATATGATAAAGATCTAAGACAATAATAGGGAAACTTATGTTCTGACTAATATTCTGACAGATATTTATACCTGTTTTTGAAAGCCTGCCTATGCTTTTGCTGCTTCCAGAACTATCACCTCTTGTCAGGACTGAAATTCCGCTGAAACTGCTGGCTTTGGTTACAGCAGGTTTGAAGTTTCGGAGAGAGCTGTCTGAATCTGTGCTGCTCCAGGGTCGTGGTTCAGAGTACTTCAGCTCATTCTCAGTGCTGCTTTGATGGCTATTTGTTGATCTACCTGAAGCATCTTTATTAACTCTGCAATTCAGAAATAAAACTTTGAAAAGCTAATGAGACAAAAAGTGGAAAAAGTAAAGAAAAAGACTTTATTTTCAATACTGTATAAAAACATGCTTTCAATACCTAAATATCTGGCGCCTCTGCTGGGTACTACAGGCATCCTCATCTTGAATTCTGTTGGCATTTTAATAAGATGTTTTAATTTTTATTAGCATCAGTCAGACAATTGCCAAAAAAAATTTCAGAAATTCCCTCACCTTTTGTCTATAATATAATTCTCTTGGGAACACAGGGACTAGAAAGAAAGGATAAAAAAAGGTGAGCTTTTGTCAAATACATAATGCCATCTGTAAACCAAAGATGACAACAAAAATCATGTGTATAATACTTCAAAAGTATCACCCTCATTAAAAAAAAAAAATTTCCAAAATGCTGATAATACATAAATTATCATAAAATTTTATTTCCTGATTAGAGATACTCTGCTTAGTTTTAAAGACAGACATTTTGAAGTCTTTCATTTGACAAGTTAATCTGGAATTAAAATATTCTCTTCCAAAAAGATGAGCCCATTTTCATTATTATATGTTCAAGGTATACACTAGTTTGTAGATTTTACCTCATTCACTCAACAAATGTATGATTCCCTGTTCTTTGGATGTGATGTAGCAGTGAACAAGCAGCTGTGCCTAATGCAATTCACAGCCAAACTCTTCTAGTATTACTAACCTAGCTAAGGCAACATCATTTTTGTTTACATTAGTCTTCTAGCTATTTTCCAGCTTCTGGGTTTTGCCCCTTTCATCCAAATTAATCATAAGCCAACAGCAATCTCTAAAATACCAACCTGATCATACCTCTTTCCTCAATAGCTCCTTGATGTTCTAGCAAAGGTCAGCAAACTATGACCTGTTATCAAGTTTTACTGAAGTACAGATATGCCCAAATTCATTTATATACTGTCTAAAGCTGCTTTCATTTTAAAAAGGCAGATTCAAGTGTAATAAAGATTGTATGGCTTGAAAAGCCTAAAATACTTACTATCTGGCCCTTTATAAAAATAGTTTACTAACCCCTGATCTAGCTAAAAGCTCTATCACCTCACCTAGCTTTAAAAGGCATGTCACGTCATCTGCTTCCTGCTTATTTCTCCAATGTAAACTTTCCTCAATTCCAGTGTCACCTAAGCCATAATCCAGCTACGCCGAATCTTTAAATTCCTCATTTGTTAAGTAAGTTCTCCTTTAACTCTGACCTTCTGCAAATAATGACCTCTACTTGGAATAGTTCACTAGCCTCTTAGAAGTTAGCGCTCTGTTTTACTCCCCAGTTCTGGCTTATGGTGCTTCTCTGTTGTGTTTCCAATTTCACTTTCATGTCTCTACAGAAATCATACAACATACTGCCATTATCTTCTTAAGGGTAGAAACCTCATCTATCTTATAAATCAGAGAAATATTTCTAGTTTAGATGTGTACGTGTGTATACCATATATAGGTTGTTTTGGAATAAATTACTATAACTGTACTTGGGTATATTCTCCAAATATACAGCACCTACTACAGACTTTCAATAAATTTAATGAATATTATAAATACTTAACTGCAAGTCTAGATTTTAATGTTATTAAGTTTTGGGGTGTTCTTTTTTTTTGATACAGAGGAAATGTGTATCTCTGAAGTGTTAACACAAATTACATATATTCTTATATCCTTGAATACCACTACAAAGAAAAGGTGCTTAACAGATATTGGTAAAATCAAATTGATTCTCTTCTATTGTACAGTCATAAAATAGTCACTTAAAAGACTTCACAAAATCACATATAAAGTGGAAAACAAATATATTAACCTGAAAAACCAATTTGTTTTTGACATACCTCTGTGTAGCTCAGTGGCTAAAGTGCAAGCTATGCAAAACTCAAGGACCTGGGTTTGATACCCAGGGTTGGGAAAAGGAAAAAAATATTTGAAAAAAATTGATTTTAAGAAATAGCAAATTATCAAGGAAAGTTCATTAACAAGTAGTATTTAGAGATTATGATATTGTAGCCCAGCGATGTTCTAAAAATCTCAAGCCTGAAAGCAAAAGAAAAAAACAAAACAAAACTATCTACTCAGTACAGCTGATATTTAGTTCAGCATACTATTCCTATAGTCTATTTGCTTCTTTTATAAAATGTGTGCAAATGCTGCAGTACAATATTTTATACACTATCAAACTGTTAACATGATATAAGACGGATTCTCTTCTCTCTGTCTCTCTGACTCTCTAACTGGGTCCTGAGACTTTACATGAGCTGCACCTTCATTGCCTTAGATCTTCTGAGCCACAAGAGAGTACCATTCTCACTATTTCTGAAAGGTGATTATATATTTAACAAATGTGGTTAAAAATAAAAATGGTGAATAAGGAAGGAGTGAGCTCCTACAATGCAATTAGTATCTATTCTGAGATGAAAAAATAAAATACAAATCAGTACATACATCTTGGGAGAATATTCGGTCTCTAGCTCTCTGGTATTCTTCTTCTCTTTCTTCTATAGATTTGCTTCTTCTATCATCTTTCAACCGTATTCTCATCTAAAGAAAAAAAATTTGGGCGTTATCGGCTGTTATAAGTTCTGTACCTATAGAAATTACAGTGTGCTACTTTACCTGGTTATCATCTTTGTCAAAGCTAGAGTTCTCTCTCTTGAGGATATATCGCTTCTGAAAGTCTTCACCTTTATCATCCTTAATATGTTCATTAAATTTCTGATCAGGTCTTAAACAGAACAAAGGGCCAAAAGAGGTAATACATGGTATTTACAGAAAAGTCAAATAAAACATTTAATAAAAATAAAAAACATCACTCATTAATGCCACTGATATTTATGCTATCTTACTTAGGCATTGCAATAATCCATTCCAATTTTTAAATTTTCTTGAGACACTGCATTATGACATTATATAGGCTTAAGGTATGTACTACTGTAAGTCAACATCTATATATACTAAATTAAGTTCACCACTAATAGTCCAATTCCATATATTAATCCCTTTGACCAAATTTGCACAGTACTCCCTTTAACCCTTCCCTTCCGGTAACCACTTACGAGAGAGAACTTCAAAATGCAATCAATTTACCAAGAATTCTTAATTAATTCAGGTATTTGTTTTATATAAATTCACACTTAGAAAAGAGAAGTTCTCTTTTGGAGGTTAAGCAGTAACCTAAAGTAGTAATTATGAAATCTTAACAGTATCTTTTATAGCTCATTGGTCTTCTACGTAAATGTTCCAAGTTCCACTGAGATCCAGAAGACAAACTTGTGGTCTTTGAAAAATATAATTATGCAAAATTTCAGCCCCTAAAATATATTCTCAGCTTCAACAAACTAATTTGTTCGATGCTCTTATAACTTAATATGATCCCATTAAAAAGTGGAATTACTCTTGAAATACATGAATAAAAATGTATTTAGAAACAAAGTCTAACTGCATCTGAAAGTAGTTTTTTAATATATGGTCTAAGTATATATTATGTTGTCACATAATACGTTGTGAATACACTAAATTTTTAAATCCAATAAATCTGAGTAATGATATTTCAGCAAATCAGAAATTTCATTACAGATACTTTTTTTTTTTTAACAAGGAAAGATACAGGTAGAAATGAGACGAGCAGGAAGGCAGGCAGGACGAGAGAACGAGAAGCAGCATTTAATTATTTTTAATTTAGTTGTTCACACTGGTTGTCTCCCGCTGAGTCCAAGATTCAAACCAAGGGGTACGTGGCCTGCACTCCTTTGGGGGCGAATGACTCAACTGCCACTCTACCAGGGAGTGCCCATACATAATACTTAAGTAATACTTCCTAATATGTGTTAGCTATAAACAGAAGAGAAAAATTAGAGTAAAATAAGTTTTATGATTAAACTATATGAAAAAGACTGCTTTCTTTACGAGTCTGAAAGACTGTCTAGCTGTGACAATGGTAGTTATGTTTTCATTTCGGTCACATGAATGCCCCATTTAGTTACATCAACTATTTTTGTAGTTTTTCTAAGTCACAGTTTTTATTCAAGGAGTTTGTACATGGGTAAGAGATTGTTATTCCAAAGTAAACTATTAGGTTTAACCAAGGGCCTGGCAACTTTACTAAGAGCAGCTGGATTCCCACACCAAGCAGCACTGGCAGGCATTTCAGCTAACCTCAAGACTGTCTTACCTCTTTCTTTTACAGATGCCTGAATTTACTGCCCTGCAATCGCCAACTTCCCGCTCCATTGAGACACCCCAGTGGACACCGGGTTGTTGACATCCACAACACCACTGGTTCAAGGCTGGAGCGGGTAATCTGCCTATGAGGAAAAGGTAAGTTTGTTTTTATTCAATGTGGATCAGATCTCTAAGGTTTTCTGATTGACAACCTTCTTCACATTCCAGAAGATATAAAATAATACAGTGTAACTTCAATGATCTGAAATATCATTATAATTATGCTATAGATCCAGTCTTTAAGGACATCAGAAACATCTGTGATTAGCGAAACTTTTAATACCTTGATTAAGCAAGCCCTAACACTTTCTGACATCATTTATCACATTCAAACAACTGAAGTTACACTGTATTGAAAACCTTAGAGAATCACCAGTCAAAATGTTAGTCAAAATGCCTGCTCATATACATGGGTTTGGGTATCCAGCAGCTCTGAGTAATGCTGAAAGATATTAGTTAAATCAATTAGAGTTTTAATCACCTCAGTCTAGTTCATATCTTACGATTACTACTCTACTAGAGTTATGATATAACTATCTGGGAAAAGACTAATTGAGAAAGATATTTAAAGAAGATTAAGGGCAAGTAGAAGAAAATTAAATCAGATTCACATTTTCAGGTAAAATTTAATCCATAAAGATAAGATTCCTTTTAAAGACACCCATCTTCATTAATTTTAGTTGTAAGAGTAATAAAAAATACTAAGCTCCAACAATAGATCTATATATGTGACATAAAGCTATTTGAAATGGAAGAAAACTAATTTTGTTTCAGGCAGCAATCTGGCAGTTAAAGGGTAAAAGTCACTATAACAGAAAGGATATTAAGTGAATTAAATATAGCCATACAAATTTAATTGTTCCTAGATAAGATTCTGAGAGGTCTCATTTTAGTAAAGGTAGGAAAAAAAAGAACTGAAAAACAGTTTTAGGTGCTTTTACACTGGGCCCCCTTTGTTCCCAAGTATCAGTACTATCTCTATCTCACCAATATTATACAGCTATCACTTTTTTTTTTCCTACAAAAAGCTTTTCTAAATTCTTAAAGAATCCTCAGTAAATTATACACAGTCCAGAAGGGGAACACACATTGTGGCTAATGCTGTATTAAATAATAGTCCTATCTTCTTGAGATTTGTGGGACGAAATAAGGAGAGGTAGAAAATGGTAAAATGATTAATTAGATGTGTCAAAATCTGCTTTTTTAAAAAACAAATTTGCCTTAGATTGTCATAGTCATCTAAATTACATTAACTAAAAAAGTTATAATTGATTATCAAATATCAACTGATAGTATGGCTTATTGTTTTTTAAAACCAGTCGTCATTCATTTGCCATATTTTTAAGACTCCAGATTAGTACACGCTCTATATAGTGAGCAAATTTACCAATATATCTTTTAGGTCCTATTATATAAGGTTATCTTGAAGCTTAATTTGGATGCTAAAACATGTGGAAAACCTCACATCAAAGGTGCTGTAGAAAGATAAAGTATTATTACATACATATATAAGATGTACCTACATTTTTTGATACTTACATTCTTGTATTGCTAGTTTTATTTACTATAACAGACTTCCCACTCTGATCAACATTGTGGTCTAATCCAAAATAAGCAGCTACTCTGTGTAACAACATCCTATGGTAAGATGTCATTGGGGGGAATTTTTTTCGTGGTGACCTAAAAGAAGAAAAACCAATTTAGCAAGTCAAGGAGAACTATAAAGACAAATTGTTTTCTAGTTAACTGTTAGGACTTACTCATTATTACCGATGAAATCTAAAATTTCTTGTTCCAATTTCAACAGCATCATTCTGTCCCTGAAACAAAATATGAAGATTTTTATATGTAAAGTTTAACACTGAAATAATCATAAATGTTGAATTTATATTGCTAATTTTTTTCCTAAAAACTGTACAATGAGAAATGTCACAAACTTGATGACAGAATATTTACATGCTTTCTAAAAAAAGCAAAGTTTAAAAGATGACTTGTTTATTTTTTTATTAGGAAAATTTCAAACACACAAATGTAGAAAGAATAGTTTAATAAACTTCAATATAGCCATTTTGAACTTCAACCATTACCACGCTTCAATTCTTAAAATGGATATATTTTGATCTGCTAAGTATCATTTTATTTGAGTCTGTTCTATAAATAAATGGATAAAAAGAGCATATCAATCTTTACTTCCTTACTCAACAAAACTGAGAGGTAGCAAAAAATCAGACATCTTTAGTTAGGCTCATGCCTTTGTTAGCCTGCCAAACTCCACAGAAATATCTAAAGAACATTCGATGCCACTGACAATAGGAATACTCCCATGGGAATACAATGCTAGTATATAACTGGGACTATGGCAGGGGAGTATGAACTACATTATTAACTTGAACTCAAGAAGGAGAGAGCTTTTCAAATCATTTTGTAGATTACTAGTACATATTTTTAAGACTGGGAGTTTTCCCCATAAAATGAAAATGAACTAAAGGTCGACAACATGTAAAATAAATAAGAACCCTAGGGACTACTGAATATGCTCCTTTTATACCACTAGAGTCCCATTTAGTGTACTTAGGCTATAACAGAGTAATGGTACCATTTCTCAAAGGACTTCCATGCTGACACACCAAGAACATGGCTCAAGAGATTACTTCTGTGCTCACTGTAAAGTGTATGCTCATGTGAAAACAAATCATAGACTCTTAAAGCTATAAGGAGTTTTACTGTTTTTTATTGCTTATAAGCAGTTGTCTCCAAAATTTTATAGATCAAAAAAACTAGGCCAAGAGGTTAATGTTTCCCTCCTTAAAAACACCATCTAGTTGTCCCTCTCAAATTCTAATAGAGACAGTGCCAGCCAATTAAGTTGCCTGAATGTCTGTATATCAGCCTTGAGGTTTTATCCACCCTGACATTATAAAAGAAATCCCATAAGGATGAGCAATATTTGACCATAAATTTTCTTACATTGGTAGAGAAATCAAGAAGAAAACATGTCTTTCTGGTGAAAAACTCACAGCTGAAAAAAGCATTACATTTTAACATAAACTTTCACAACATTCAATTCTGCTCCCACATCTGGTTCTTTCAGTATTCCCCACTTCAGTAAGTGGCACTGTTTTCCATGCAGCATATTTTACTAGAAGTGCTTTTGTCCCATTACAAGCCTTTTTCTAATCCTATCCAGTAAATTACTACTGCAAATCTTATTTGCGCTCTATTTTTCTTCTATTTCCATTACCATTACCCAGGACCCAGGCGATCAGGATCTCTGGTTTGATTACTCTAACAGCAGCATATTGTCTTTCTGTATCTTCCTTTGTTCCCTCCTAATTTATTCTACCCAGAGGAACCATAATGATCTTTTAAAAACACATGTGTAACCACACATTACTGTGTAGTTTAAATATTTATCATGGATTTCCCACTGCTTTTAAACTAGAATTGAACATCTGCAATGTGGCATTCAGGGCAGGCATAACCTGGTTTTTATTCACCTTTATAGCCTCACTCATATCCTTACTCACAAAACTCTTATCATTTTGGCTTATTTCTATACTTTCCAAGCACCTTCCTTTTCTAGTCTCTTAAAAGTTGCAGTTTCTTTTGCTTAGAACAACTTCATATTCTTTTTTGAAGTTAATTTCTTTCATACATTTCTTTAAAAGTGCTTCTCACAATTATCCTGCTAGCTGAACTATATGAAGGCGCTTAACACGTTTTATGGCATAAATTAGTCAAATTACTTCATCTACAAAGGTTTATTTTTTTTTCCTTCAATTTTTAGGATAGGATTGGGATTTTAATTCATAAGATGTTCTACCCCAAAGGACTCACATAACATTTTTGCTATCTCTAAAAAAGAAAACAAAATACAGCAATATTACTTGCCATTGATACAAATTCAGGTTTTTCACAGGTAGATCTATGGATTGTAGAGAATTTTCTTTTATTATTTGGACTAAATTAGTTGCTATTTAAACAAAGTTCCCCTACCTTAGTTTACTAAACTTTCATTTACTAAAAAAGCAGAACTTGTTAGAAAAATTAGGCCGGCAACTTTCCTAAGTGCTTGAGATTTATACTTCTTCCCTTTTATCCACTATAACTTAGCTTGAGCTTCCAAACTTGGACACGTTTTTAAGTTGATAATCCTTTACAGAAGGACTCAAACTACATATAGGGCTCAAACTACCAATCCACAAATTATTTTTCTTAAGACGTAGTTTAGAAAATAAAACATCAATGAAAGAAAGACATAGTGCATGAAACCAAAACCATCTAAAATTAGGTATAATTATTAAAATTGATTGCTATCATATAACCCTCAAAGTGAATCAACACGTTCTATATTACTAAAGAAATAATAAAAGGTTTTCGATTAAACTGAACAACAAACTATTACCTAAAGTTAAAATGAAGAGGCAACAATTTCTTAGTTATCAGTATTCTATTTGTTATACCAGTATTAACTTTACAGAAATTGTGTGCACCTGGTATGCCAGTAGCAAATAAAATGGAAGAAAACAATAATGTTTCCATCTTTACAACACCCTTCCCAATATTTATACGATGTTGGTCAAATTTCTGCAAAATACAGGGAATAAAATGACTTACATATTAGTTCCAATACATGATTTTAGAAAGTATTTCATGACTTCATTCATATGCTATACTGAGAAAACGAACATGAACCAAATAAAACAAAAATAGACTTTTAGTCTACAAAACCAAATTAGTGATTATCAGAGGGGAATGGGGAAAGGAGGTGGGCAAATTGGGTAAAAGGGGACAATTTATAGAGAGGATAGAATTGGACTGTTGGTGTTTAACTTAATATATTATGTATAGACGATGATCTGCTGATTCATGATGATGGACACCTTACCTATGTTACAATGCAATGTTCTGTCAATAAAACTTAGAAGTTTTTCAAAAACAGAACGATTACATGACACTCCCTAAAGCAAAACAAATTAAAGATAACAACTCACAGGATTAATCCATGATTTATCCATCGGTTACCTATTCTAATTTCATTACCACATGTGAAATTTATCCAAAATGGGTACAAAACACAAAAAAAGGGTATTAAATCATGTGAGAATGACCTTTATTCAAGGATACCTTCAGGTTCCTACTTAAGGATATAGTCAGTTTCCTTTGTTCTAAATTCAGTAATGATCAATGTAGCCTTGGAAAATATTTGTTGTAAATAGGAATTACATATAAAATATTATTTAAGATCTGAAGTTTATTTGGTTGAGAACAAGATAAAAGATTTAATGATCTGAAGAAAAAACTTCTTGGTCTGAATGGCTGACTAAATTTTACTATGCTATGTATAACTGCCAATTAATGGCATGCTTCATTAACAGAACAGTGAGCCATTAATTATGCAAACCTTCTCATAGCACTGTTTTTGGTTTTGTTTTTAGAAAGAGGAAAAAAAGGGAGAGGAGGAAGAAGCAATTTTAGGGATGGAAGAGGAGCAGGAAGTACTTTTAGTTCTTTATTTATATTTTTGATTGTACATTCCACTCTCAACCTCTGTACTTGTGAACCTGCATACTGAAACTTTAAAATGGTGCATGCCTCAGCAGTCTGCTTAGCGTCTGAGCCATTAAGACATGTCCTTGTTTCTCACGATTTTTTTTTTTTCAGAGGATGGCAAGCAGGTAGGAATGAATAAAGGCAGGCAGGCAGGCAGGCAGGCAGGCAGGTAGAAGCATTTTATTTATTTACTTGTCCATTTGTTTGGTTGTTCTCCCATAGACCCAGGTCTTGAACCTGAGTCCTTGGGTTTTAGATGGACCACAGCACAGGCACTAGCTTAACACCTGAGCTACCAGGGCATACCTTTCATAAAATACAACATCAGTTTCAACTTCCTATGTACGATGACACTAGCAATAACTTATATATTAGCTATAACATGAATTATTCATTTTTATATTAATTCAAATATAGACACACCCATAGAAGTAAAGTACTGACATAGGCTACAATACCATTGAAACCTGAAAAATTATGGTAAGTGAATGAAGCCAGTCACAAAAGACCACACATATATGATTTCATTCATATGATGCCCCAAATAGGGAAATCGATAGAGACATAAAGTAGATTACAACACAGGGCATGGGAAAGTGATAACTGGAGGATGAACTTTTTTCTTTTTTAAAAAGATTTAAGAAGGAGTTTTTGTTTTGTAAGAGGATGGAAGGAAAAGAGAGGAGAAAGAAGCATTTAAGGAAGGAAGGAAGGAAGGAAGGAAGGAAGGAAGGAAGGAAGGAAGGAAGGAAGGACGAACAAAAAGGAACAGCTTTATTTAGTTATTTGGTCATTTTGGTTTTCACCTCCTGCCCCAGGTCATAAACCTGGGTCTTTGGACTGTATGTGGTCTACCCACCAGTATATCAGTCACCTGAGCCATGAAGGTACCCTCTGGGGTTTCGTTATGGTGATGAAAGTGTTCTAAAATTGACGACAGTGATGGCTGTACGTATCTGTGAATATACTAAACTGTAAGCTAAGTTAAACTGTACATTTAAAAAATGCATATTTAGGTAACTGAATAACTTTTGCAAGTGTAGAGGAAAACAGAACGGCACGAGAAAAATAATTTAGAATGATAAAACTAGCTTTCTAATCTTTGTACTTACTGGTGTCTTACCTATATGTTCAGAGGGAAGGAAAGCTTTCTTGTCTAGAATCCTATTTGATTTTAATTAAGCTAGCTATGTATTTTGTACCTTCTCTCTTATTCCTTAGCCCACTAAGTTTTATTTTCTATCACCTAATCAAATGAAATGACTTGTTAAAATAACAAACAACTTGCTAGTTTCTCAAACTAATGGGCTGTTTTGGGAACTTCTATATTCATCTCCCTCTGCTATTCTGTCTTTCATGAAAACTTTACCCCTTGACTGACAAACATTTTCATAATTCTTTGGCTCTTTAGAGTTTTAGTCTCTTCCTTCTCACCTTGCTTTTATATACTGTCTTACCATAAAATTTTATCCTTACCATTTATTTCATCTTCCCATGAAAACTTCATCTCTACTGAAGATTCCTGAATTGCTAAGTCAGTCAGGCTCATTTTACTTGAAAACCAAAGCCCTTTAACTGCCAATAGACCTCATCTCCTCACTCTCTAGTAGGCATATGTAACTAATTTTTTTTTTTTTTTAATAACGAAACATATCTTACTCCACTCAGGTTTCCCTCTTACTTTCTTAGTTAATGGTACTAGCTTTTAGCCCAGCCAGAAACCTAGCAATTATTAAGTTCTACTCTACCCTTACCGTTTCATATCTACATGATCACCAATTCCTGCCAAGCTGTTCCTTAATACCTCTAGAAAGTGTCCTTTCCTCTAAAGTCTTTCATTCACCTTCCTTGCTTATGGTCTTGGCCATTCACTGTCAGTAATTTTTCTAAAATGCAAATCTGATTATAGCATTACCCTATTCAAAATTCTCTAATTATTCCTCAACCTAGTCTGCTATACTCAGTATTTCTCAAATGGTACATTAGTTCAAGTCAACTATTTTCCACTGTTGCTGTATTACAGACTTTTCTTTTTTTCAAGCATCCATGGCTTCCCATTATGACTCCACACTCGTCAGGACTTAGCACCAGAGTGCTGGACTACCTTCTACGGGGGACAATAGGATATGATGTCTTCTTATCTCAACAATATCTTTCCCATCACCTAGAACACTTGCGCAATACCTCTCTGCCACAGTGTGTACTACCTTGTCTTTCCTTGGATAGAACAAACACATCCTCTTTCCGACTACTGTGCCCAGGAAATGCTCCTGTCTGTTTCTGGAATGCCTTTCTCATGATTCTCTAAATAGAGAGTTCCCATTTAAAGCATTCTGAATTCAAGATTCATCTTGGGCATTATCTTTTCATTGAAGTCTTCCCAGATGCTTTTACCTGCTTCATGTTTTTATAGAACCTTGAACAAAATCTTTGTCCAAAATTTATATTACTTTAATTACAAAAAACAAAACAAAAAACCCCTACTTTTAAATGTGGTTTTTCTTCTTAGTAGAAAGACTGAATACTTTAGGACCACAGATTTTATTCTTGTTCATCTTTATGTGTCCAAAGTTTAGTACAATACTTGGCATATTATAGATGCTCGATATATACTTGTTTACAAGACTAATGAATTCATCATTCTGTTGGGACTACGGAAGAATAAACTTAAAATAAAGAATCAAGCAGAGTTGCCTATCTTCTTCCTCACTCAATACCTATACTCCTTCTGGCCCTATTACAAGGAGACCACATTTTACTTTGGTGGTTCTCCTTTATATTAAATGTAACAGAAAATAAAAATGGCACGGAATACAATAAATATTGAATGAAAACAAAACACAACATGAGAGAAGCTATCTGTGAGACTAAAGAGAGGTGTTTATGTTTTCTTCCATGTACATATACCCAACAAAATTGATTTATTTCTACTTCACTGCATCTTAAGCAGCTACCACTCTGGAAGGCTAACACCTAGAGGAGTTCTCAACCTTGGAGACTTCCAACCACATGAAAGTATTGGGTCACATTGTGAGGAGAATGCCACAAAGGGGCCAATGAACTGTCAAAAAGTTAGTCTATTTGTTTAGTATCTTGGTAAAAAAGAGTATTTCACAAATAGTTAAAGCGCTGACTCACAAAGGACCTTACAAATCTCCAGGTTGGAGGAGTTTAATAAACTAAGCAAGCAAAATAAAAAATTCTGCATTAACTAACTAAGCTAAAAAACTTGTTATAAAGGAACGCATTGTTCTTACTTGGTTACGTGTATTATTGTGAGGTAATATATTCTGTATTTTAATAATTAACAATTACATCTCTGTCTTAATCTTGGTGATTCTGTATTTTCCCAAAGTCCTACGAATATGAATTATTTTTGCATCACTGTGACATGCATAATGAAAAAAATATATTTATACATGTGCATCAACCAATATCTTAGCCTTAAGAAACAAAAATGTTTCTGGTGAACTTCAAATATTGTAGTCTTATAATAACTTAGTAATGAAAATATGTATAGCAAAATTATGGTACTCTAGAATCAATGTAAACCTTATAAATTTATTTTTTTACCTGGGATTGTTTTTTAATGTATTTACTAAAAATTCATGTAGATCTATGCCAGTTGAATCAGTGTATTCTTGACTGGAATCTAAAAAACAACACAGAAATCCAGTATAAAGTTGTTTGAAAACAAACTTTAACTTTTATACATGATGCAAATATTATGTAAAATGAGATGCCCCACATTTAAGAAAAACTGACAAAGAAAAGAGAATTTTGATGAACTCAGATGATCAGAATTTTTCTGCTCCTATATATGACAAGGACTGCATAACTGCATGTACATGAACATTCTTAAACATTTCATCTCACATATCAGTTTGATTTACTCTGAATTCTTTGAAAAAATTATTTTATATATTCACTAAACTCATGTTCAAAATGCCTCCTGAAAAAAAAAAAAAAGAAAAATTTAGATAATTAACTACAATTTTAGCAAATTAAGAAAATAATTAATTTTAAGTAGAGGCAATAATTTGGCAAATAGTAATTTTAGTTCTGAAAGAACAATTAGGTTGGATCAGATTTATCACTGAAGGCTTCCAAAATACATTAAAAAAATTCATATTTATTTCCTCTCCTTAAATATCCTTAATGTTGTTTATAATGCTGGTCAAAATAAATGGACTTATAAATTTAAAAAAAAATCCACATTTTTACGACTTGCAATGTCAGATGATAGTAAAGTCCCTTAATTTCATTATGAAAGATAAACATTCCAGGTTTCCAAGGATATTTTTACTGGATACTAAATATTTTGGCATCAGCTGTGTGTAATAAGAAATTAAAGAGTAATAATATTTAGTGGAATCATTCAAATTAGTGATTCTAATATTTCAAAAAGAAAAACAGATCAGTAAGAGATTAGGACATTTTATTCCTCTAACTCTGGCATGTGTTGCAGTTATTTTGGGAATCATCTTACTGATGTTCAGAAATGTGTTCTACCATTTTGCCTTACTATATCATCCATTCAATCTGTTCTGTATATTTTTTAATACAGACATACCATTTATAATTATCTGAGGGTAAAGGACTGAAATAATCAAAAGTAAAATTATATACTATTCATAATTATGAAGATTAAGGATAAAATCATCAATAGCTAAATTAAAATTTTGCTTAAAAAACACAGAAGTTAACTGCAAACCTCTTGATAACATTTTTCTGGGCAACTTATCACTGGCTCTTTCTTTTTCTGCTTCATCTTTTGAGGGCTTCTCCTCTTTTTCAAATGATTGTGTTAACTGGATCTGAATTTTCTCCTGTTGGAAGGCAAAACCAGTTATTAAATGAAAACATAAAGTGATTTATTTATATTCACACATTTATAATTTTTGATTAACACAAAATTATATGGAGAAAAAGGACAAAGGTTATTATTTTATCCAATGATATAATTTAAACAGAAGATAACTTAAAAATATTTTTTACTTCTTTTATCAGTCTTGATAGAAAAATGTTAAAATTAATGTTTTAAGTTGAATTTATCAACTGAAACATATTCTCAAAATTATTTGAAAAAAATGTTTTAATAGTTTAAAAGCATGTATTTGTAAAAAAAAAAAACACCAAAAAATCCGGAGGATCAGAAATGAGGTTTTACTCTATTATTGTAATGAAGATGCCATGTAGCAGCAAATCATGGTAATTATTATCACTTATGACAATAGTAACTTGAGTATCAAGTGTGTACTTAATAAAACTTAGTTATTTGAGTATCCATTATAATCTCATAATCTTTTATTCTCTTGCTAAGTAAATATTGGAAATGATTTTCGTATAGCCTATAAGGTAAAAATTATGTAGTTCTAGTTAGGTAAAGTTATATAGAAACGTAAAATAATTTCCAGATCATTTCTACTAAAGATAAAGGTGTGGCCCTTTGATGAAATTACACTGTTGTTACTTGGTGACAAAACTCATCAATCTGATAATTACTTAACTTTTCTGGGTGATGACTAGCAATGGTAATAGGTAAAATATACTATCAAAGGGGATATAAATTTTAGGATTCTTAACTTGTAGCCATTGTATTTCTATTAACCATTCCCCTGTATGATTATATTTTTTTCTCAAAATCTTATTTGGTAGAATTTTAGATCAAATACATGAATTTGTTCCTATAAAGTTATTGACTGCTATGTCTCCTTTCAATTCTCCTTCCCATTCCATCTCAGTTTAAATTTGTACTCAGAATGCAGGGCAAAAGCTATGAATTACAATTTTCATTATTTTAGTCCCTCCTATCTTACCAAACATCATGCTAAGCAACTCACTTATCCATCACCATTCATCACCAGTACTTCATCTTTCTCTTTATTACTCATTTTCTAATTAACTCTCTTTTTTTAATTGTAAAGAAGATACTTAAAAACGAATCCAAGAAGTGTGTTTCAGATATAATATTTGGAAATATAATATATATAATATAATATTTGGAAATATTCCTGATTTAGATCTTTTATTACTCATATGCAATTTATGGACTCTAGGTTGGGAGAAAAGACTTCACATGTAGATCCTTGCTAAAAGGTACTTTCAAAGGCTATCATATTTTATTTCTAAAATTTCTTTTCAAAGCTATGCATTTTAATTACAGATTTAAAACTATTTTATCAAGATGAATGCTAAGAATTCAGGAGGTTTAATGTGCAGAGGCCTTCCAATCATTCAGTTGGCCTTATTTTCAGTATTAAATAAAAAAGACATATTTTAAACACTGATATCCTTACTTTCTTATGACTATAAATAACAAATAATAGCAACATCTCCATAGGAAACTGCAATTCCTTTACTTTTAACTCTGTCATTGACATCTGTTATTGAGGTCACTTCCCTCTTATAAGCTCTCATCAGACATAAATGACATCTCTCTTTTAATTGCCTCTCAACCTTTTGAATAATGAGTCTTATTCCAGATTAATTCTGAACCAAGAATTATTAGTTGTAAAGCATCTCTACTGTCAAGGATTAGACAATAGCGTGTTTCATGAGAAATAATTTATTTTCCCATTTCCATTCAGGTACAATTCAGTCAATTCAAAATGTGGAAAAAGACTTTCTACTAAAATTAGTACCTTTTGTTCACAGAAGGTAATAATGTAATATTATTTGAAAAGAAATAAAATGCTGCATCCAAGAGAAACTGAGAAAGACTATAGTGGAAAGTAGAAAACTGAACAGTTATATAAGTACCTCACTTATTATTCTATGATATACCTCAGTTTTTGACAAAGTACAAAAATTAATGCCTAGCTTTGATAACATATAATATGCAACCTATACTTGATATTAATTTTTTTCTCTTATAAATTTTCAATCACCAAACGTACATGTATTGTAAGAACTCTGGCCCCCTGCCCATACTTTTCAGATAAGGTGAAATATACTGAATAAAACAAAAGATCATGAGGTTACAGTTGTAAAACACTTCGGTCAACAGAATAAAGAAATGAATTTTCAAAAAACATTACATGGCCCACAGCTCCATTTTGAAGAGGCACATTCTTAATGCTAACTTATGCAAAATAACTTTTTAAACTGCATACATCTCGAAGACCCAGATTCGTGTCCTGGGGCCAGGAGGAACAACCAAGATGTAGAAGTAAATTAAATAAACACAAGTGTTTAAAATAAAAAAAACCAACTGATATTTCAAAAATGCAAGTTTGTTTAATTTTTTTTCAGAGTGCATCATCCAGAGCCTATCAACAACCATATAAAAACCCAAAAGCTAACACTTAAAAATATTCTCCAGGAAACAGTGCTTAGGATATTATTCTGCCCATATTTCTGCTTTTGGCTAAAAAGTATTATTTTATTCCAAAATAAATCTCTTTTTTAGAATATACATTGCCATCTCCTACACATATACTTATATTTTAATAAAAATCACAAATAAAATCTGAACACTACATGTCTAACACTTGAACAAATTTCAAAGGAGACTGATTTTCAAATATTTTTCACTGACAAAAAAATAACCTATTTAAAACACTCACCTTTTCTTGCATTTTGGAAACAAAGTATAGTGTTTAAAAAAGAGAACATATTCTAAATAGAAACAACCATCTTCAGTATCTATTGTGAGGTTTTGAGGGCATCAACTTTGAGGGCACTAAGGTCTTTGCTTGATTCAACAATATACAATTGGTATTTACTAAAAATAAAAAAGGGATACAACCTGTCATGACTTTTTTTTTCATTTTTTCAGTCATGGTTTCTTAACCACAAAGTTGTCTCAATTCTTTGGAAACTGATTGTTGGAGAGCAAGGGAATTTTATTTAGGTTGCCGAGACTCTTGAAAAGCAGATCATTACAGTAGCCAAAGTTAACATGGTAATAAACACTGGTAGAGGGCTCAAAAATAGTTATACAGAAATGTCCGAAGGGAATATAAGACAAAGACCTATTTGTTGCATTACAAATAATATAAAAGGTAACTGCTTAAACCTTAGCTGATCTATCATTTATAAGGACGGACAGAAAAAGAATTAGATAACCAGTAGAGCCAAGCTAACATGACAACTGGCTTGCACTCAGGCTACCAAAAATAATATATCAAGCTAAAGTATTGAGTACTTTCCTCTTCACACACAAGCAGTAAATGTTTAACAAGCTTCTAAATGCCAAAATCAAAGGAGAAATTTCATCCTAATTACATTACTGAACATATTATTTTAATACAACTTTCCAATAACTTGTAACTCCTTTATGGTCATATTCCAAGTTATTTATGTGATCCCTATGCTTTTTTAAAGAGATACCACTGAAGTCTTAGATTGAAGTAAAGTTTTTTCAAATTTTCATCACCATCAATGGTGGCAAGTATTATCAAATTAGTTTCACTTAGTAAAAATAAAACAAGTAACACACAGACATGCATATACAACTTTTATTTAACCTTATGAAAAAATGTTCTCCAGGAAGTAGGTTATTCCAGCATGTCTTTAAATAACAATTGGTTTTGTTTTTGTTTTTTACCTGGTTGTCCTGTGATATCTCTGTTGTAGGGGGTGGTGGAGATTCTTCACATACTGCAAGGCTCCGAACTAGCTTTAATTTTGAGCTTGACTAAAGAAAAGTATTTAAAATTAACACTACTATTAAAATCACAAATCTAGGGCATATCCAAAAGCCCTCTAAGGTTTCTTAAGTATTCTTACAGTTTCTGCCATACAAAAAAGTAGATGAAATGTGCAAGCTAAATATATAATTAAACATCTCTAAAACTCTTTAAGAGAGAAAGTATACAATGCAGTTTGAAAATTATAGCAATAGCAAGAAAGGGAATAATTCCAATTTCAAAATCCAAAGAAATGTGAGACCATTTTCTCTATAAAAAACCATTAAAGATAGAAAAGCAATGCACAAAAGCAACTAGGCAAGACAAAAATCGCAAATAAAACAAAATAAGCTTCCTGGCCCAAACAAAATATGACAAAACTAAACTGAATGCAGTGCTATAATGAAACAAGGATTCATCAAGCATGAAGGAAGGCCTCTGGCATGCCAGCACAAAATATTTACTATACCTTAGACCTTTTTCCTGTCTGTCCAAATGACTGCAAAGGCCGCTGAATACACAAGAAAGATTTGTATTAAATTTAATATTGAAATAAAAAGTTTGCTTAATTCATAATCCCAAACCACAGAGAAATCTGCTGCACAAAGTATGAAAAATGAGGAAATCAAAGTTGGTTTTGTCAAGTAAAGAAGTACTGATTCCTCCCAGAAGCACACTTGCAGAAGATTCTCTATATATTTCTGTGGGTTGCTCTTTCCTTAAATCAGTAAAATGGCCACAATTTCTAAGATAATTGAGCTAAATAAAACAGACACTTTCAGTATTTGGTAATATATTACACTCAAACCAAAGTTAGGGGGAGAAAAAACCCTGAAAAACAAAGCAGCTGTGCTGAAAAAAAGTTTCAGGGTTTCAACAGCACATTGAATTAGAGTACAACTACATGTTGGAGCCTTTTCAGCACTGTATGAAGTATATCACCACTTTATTAGTGATGAAATCCTACTTTCCGGTCTAGGACAAGGCAATGAAACAGAAATAAAGAAGAGAGACAGAGTTCCAATATGTATGTTTGGTATGACTGTCAGATCATCCATATCATATGACAGGGCAACCTGCTGGGGAAACTAGTTCTAAACTGTAGTAACAGGTATTGGTCTGGAAGCCAGCTGAGGTGTCTATGAACCAGTCAGGTAGGTTTTACACATACTTTCCTCTTTCCTACCTTCTTGAAATCTACCTCTCTAATCCCAAACAATACAAAGTCGAGGCATCTATCATTTACACTCATTACAGAGAGGGAGCCAGTTTGGTATCAAACATAAAACAGATAAAAAATCTTTAATACCTAGAACAGTAAGCTTCACATACTAGGAAAAAAGCTATCATTTTATTCTAACATGTTAAAAAGAAAGTTTTCCTTCGGAACCAACAGAAATGATAATCTGTAACACCATTGTATCCTGTCTCCCCATTTTGAGCCCAAAGTTCTTGAGTTAAGTACAGCAGTTTTGGAATTCTGAACCTGGGTTACCCATACTAAAAATGCGCAGTAACAGTAACAAAAGTAGAATAAATAAAAAATGGCTTTGTTTCTTCTAGAGAAGAAAGTGACAAGTAGCACACACACAGCCATGGTAGTACTGCCTAAGAAAGCTTCTGCATGTTGGTACTGTCTTCTGTTTATATTTGCTCTTTTAAGAGAGATTCCTGTTCAAGTGTTTCTAATTGTAACACATCTTAAAATAAAATTAAATAAGTTATGCTACATAGAATAGGGAATTACAGGGGAGGAAAAGAAAACTGATTTTTAGGAGATAATAAATAGCAAAATGCACATGACTAAATGAGCTTTAAGGCAGTATAAGGGAAAATTATGACTTACTTCCATCTTACAATTTGAAGTATCAAGGGTACAAAAGTTTCCATTAAAATAAAGACTGGTAAATAAAAGGTCTATTTATATGCAGAATGGTTCAATTTAAATTTCTGGCTTTTTTTCTTATACTGTGCCAGGCACTGGGGCTATAAAGATGAATAAAACATAGTTCCCAGTTTCAAAAAACCCCAAGATCAGGATCAGTTACATAACAGTCAAACAGAACGCAAGACTTCAAAAATCTTAATACTTGATAGTATTAAGTCCAGCATACTTTACATCAGGCCTATAAAAAACCTTGTTGGAGATTAAACATTACTTGTACACAGAAGCAAAAGATGGCCCCTCAACATTTTCATCCCTTGACTAATTAACCAAAGAATCTAAATGCTGTCGTGAGATTTTGCATATGTAACTGAAGTCCTCAATCAGTTAATCCTAAAAGAGATAATTCAGTAGTCTGACCAATCATGTAAGGCCTTTAAAAGCTGATTTCTTCTTTTGGAAGCAGAAAGGCAAGTCAGATTCATATGGTGAAAAGGATCTCACACACCACTGCTGGTCTTGTAGGAGGAAGAGCTGCAAAAACTGAGTTGTGCCAGCAACTAGACTGAATCTCCAAGCAAATTCTTCCTCAGAGTCTTCAGGTAAGGGCCCAGCTTGGTTAGCTGCTTTGATTTGGCCTTGTAAAACTCCTAACAGATCTCAGCTCAGATGAGCCTACCCTTACTAGTAACTGACAAAACTGTAAGTTGATAACTGGGTGTTGTTTTAAACTTCTAAGTTTTTTATGTTCTGCAGCAAAAGAAAACCAATACATTACAGAAGTAAACTATAAACTGCCAAAGTGTCATTATTCAATAAAAATTACTTATTTCATCTTAAATAGCAAAGAATGGAAATTACATAATAAATAAAAGAACATCTGTCATACACACACGCACATACAATAACAAAGAGAAGAAAATAAGTTCTGTTAATTAGTAAGTCTTTGTATTATATTTTTGGTATTTGGCAGTCATATCTGGCTATAAATAGAAAAATATTATTTTAAAGATGGATTTTATTATTTAAAGAATGCTTTCACACCTCCATTTTTTAATTGTGGAAAAAAAACACAGAATGTAAAATTTACCATATTAACCACTGTTAAGTATACAATTCAATTGTATTAAGTACATTCATAAAGTTATGCAACCACCACTAACATATCCATAACTTAACTTTTCATATTGTAAAACTAAAACTATGCCTATTAAACCCACTCTCCGTCCATTTTCCTCTTCCTGGCCTCCAACCTCTAGCAACCATTATTCTGTCTTTTTATGATTCACTACTCTAAGTGGCTTAGATAAACGGAATCATATACTTAATGTATGTTACCTTTTGATTGACTTAGTTCACTTATCATAATGACCTTAAGGTTCCTAGATATTGTAGTAATAGTACAGAATTTTCTTCCTTTTTAAGGTTGAATAATATTCCACTGTATGTAATAAATACATTTGGGTATTTCCACAGCTTAACAATTGTGAATAATGCTAAGAACATGAGTGTACAAACATATCTTTGAGATACTGTTTCAAATTCTCGTGAGTATATACCCAGAATGGAATTGCTGGATCAGAGGTAATTCTATTTTTAATATTTGAGGAGCCATCATATTGTTCTACACCAAGGCTATATCATTTAAATTTCTTACCAATAGTACACAAGGATTCCAATTTTTCCACATTCCCATTAACACTTGTTTTCTGCTATTAAATTGCCATACTACTAGTTATGAGTTGATATTTCACTATAGTTTTGATTTGCTTTTCCCTGGTGATTAGTGATACTGAGTACCTTGCATTTATTGGCTATTCATTTATTTTTTTTAGAGATCTATTCAAGTCCTTTGCCCACACTTAAATTTGGGTTTACGGTTTTGTTGTTGTTGCTGGTTTAGGAGTTCTCTATGGTGTTTATTAATCTGTTGTCAGATATATGATTTGAAAATATTTCCTCCTTTCTATGGGTTGCCTTTTTTTATTAAAGTTCTTTTAATGCCCAGAATTAAAATTTTTCATTGTTTGGTTTATTTCTGTGCCTTTTGTGTCACATCAAAGAAATTATTGCCAAATCCAACATTGCAAAGCATTTATCCAACTTTTTTCCTAGTAGTTTTATAATTTTAATTCTTATGTTTAGGTCTTTGACCCATTTTGTGTTAATTTTTGCGTAAGATGTTAGGGAAGGGTTCAACTTCATTATTTTGCATGTGGCTATCCAGATTTCCCAGCATCATTTACTGAAGACGTCCTATCTCCATGATCTGGGCATCCTTGTAAAAACGAATGCAAGGATTTCTAGGATCTCTATTCTATTTTATTGATCTGTATGTCTTATGCCAGTACATTATTTTGATTACAGTAGTATTAAGTTTTGAAATCGGGAAGTATGAACCCTCCAGCTTACTGCTTCTCAAGATTGTTTTAGTTATTCTGGGTCCTCTGAAATTCCACATGAATTTTATGATGGGTTTTTCTATTTTTCCAGAAAATGTCATTTGGATTTTGACAGGAATTGCCTTGAATCCATAGATCATGTTGGACTGTACTGACATTTTACCAATATTAAACATTCTAATCCACAAACATGGGATATGTTTTTATTTAATTATGCTATCTTTAGCTTCTTTCACTGTTTTTTCAAAGTTTCATTGCATAGTATTATATTTTATTTTCTTAAGTTAATTGCTAAGCATTTTATTTTGTAAATGGAATTGCTTTTGCTATTTCCTTTTCACATCACTCTGAGTATATAAAAATGCAACTGGTTTTTACTTGTCAACTCTGTATCCTGTTATTTCCTTTTATTTAATAAAATTCATTTATTAATCCTGTTTATTTTGTTTAATTCTTGATATTTTATACATAAAATAAATTATCTGTAAAAAGAGACAATTTTTACTTTTTATTCCAATTTAGATGCCTTTTCTTTTTCTTATATAAACTTCTCTGTCTGTAATTTCTAGTACTATGTGAAGTGATAAAAGAAGACTTCCTGTCCTTGTTCTTTCACCAGTGAGAGTGTGATCTTCAATGTGGGTTTTTAATATGTGGCTTTTATTATGTTGAGTTAGTTTCCTTCTATTAAGTTTTTTAAAAATTATAAAATGTGTTTATTATACTGTTTTTATTAAAAAGGGTGTTGAATTTTGTGAAAAGTCTTTTCTGCATCAATCGAGATAACCAGGTGATACTTTTACCTAATTGTGTTATTATGGCACATTGTGTTGACTGATTTTCACATGAATTACTGCTACAATCCAGAACAAATCCCACTGTGTATAACTTTTCTAACATGCCGATAAATTGAGTTTGCTTATATTTTGCTGAGAAAGTTTGCACTGATTTCATGAGGGACATTGGTCTGTATTTTTTGTACATTCGTCTGGCTTTGTTATTCAGGAAATGCGGGTCATGAAGAATGAATTAGGAAGTTTCCCCCTCTTTAATGCTTTAGAAAAATTTGAAAAGAATGAATATTAGTTCTTAAAAAGTCTGCTAGAATTCACCATGAGGTTGTCAAGTCCAGGAATTTTCTTGGAAGATTCTTGATTATTGTTTTAATTTCCTTAAAAACTACATAAGTTCTATTAAAATTTTATATTTCCTTGTGCTTGTTTTAGTAGATCTTTGTATTTCTATAAATTTATCCATTTAATCTAGAATATCTAATTTGTTGGTGGACAAAATTATTTAAAGTACTCTCTAATAATAATTTTTATTTTGTAGAATTGGCAGTAATGTCCCCACTTTCATTTATTTAATAATTTGAGTGTTCTCTGTTTTTCTTAATACATCTAAGTAAATGTGAATCTTTTCAAAGAAGCCACTTTTCATTTCATTAATTTTCTTGACTGTTTTGCTTTTCACTATTAACAGAAATTCATTTTATAGTAAAAATTTCATTTAAGAAACTGTCACTATTGCCAAAAGATAGGAATTAGAATAAAAAAGTTAGAATTTAGAAGGTTCAGAGACAAAGTTTTCAAGTTATCATTTACATTGTTTGATATTGCAATACAGGAAATTAGGAAATAGTCAATAATGGGATACAGAATATGAAACATCCTTAATAAAATTTCATTTTGAAATGGATAAAACATTTTAGTGCTATTAGTTGCTAACTTAGAGAAAAAATGAGGTTCTATAATAAGTGGTTATAGTGTTAATATTATAATAAACAGATTGCTTTTTAATATACTGCTGTATAGATCAACTTCGATCAATCTTTTATTCAAACTTTTAAATAGAAACCTCTTCACATGTTTTATCAATTAAGGAATTTCATGTCCATTAACATCACTGCTGAAAAAGTGTGGTCTGTACCTTGAGTTTTCTTGATAACCTTACTGATTACCAATGCTCTTTTGTCCTTTACTTAACCCAACCTCTCCTTTTAAGGGAAATGCACAGAAACTAACTTAGGAAATACAAGATATAAGAGTGTCATCCGGACTGCAGTAACTGAGATTATACTAAAAATCTACTTCAACTGATACTGTGTGGAAAATTCACTCATATATATCAGAAAGTATTCCTACATTCTGGTACATGGTGTTAGTTGTTAATAAAAATCTGCTCTTTTATTTGTTCCACAATAAGGTTACCAACACAATTTAGATTAGTCATTGTTCGGCTGTTTGCGAGTAAAGAGATCATTTTTTGAAGTGTTCCCAAAATATACCTTGTGTTTATATGTTCACAGATGAACAACCCTAAATAAAGGATTTGTTAACTATGAAGATAAAATTGTGTAAGATCGTGAAAGTGTAAGAGGAACACAAAATTTCTACCTTTATTCAAAGAAATGGCTGTCAAAAATCAACAAGCAATTTATCCTAAATTTAATCTGAAATCTGTCCCTGAGAAAAATCAAACAATGTAGGACACATAACTGAGTACTCAAAGAATACCAAGCCAACACTTCTTCCCTCACCTCACTAAGTTAAAGATTAGCAGTACTGTAAAAAATTGAAATTATTCTGGATTTAGAAATCTGCTAACTTCACCACTTCAATTTTCCAAATATTTTATAATCACAGCAAGTCCAACATATAACTCAAGATTCACAATAAGAATTGTATGAGAATAGAAAGCTACCAAGCAAAAAACCTTTGCACAATTATTCAGAACCACAATCAACAATTCAGAATAACTCCATGGCAATTATGTGGGTTAACTTCTTGGCATTCATGCACATTGATGACTTGAATTAGCTCTACGATATTCTCAAGATATTTTTTGGAAAATAAACCTAAAATTTGTATAAAAATTATAGTTCAAAACTATACCATGAAAAAAAGCAATGAACATTTTTAAAGAGAGTAACACAAACAATATTATTTAGAAACGAAATGGTCAAGGAGTTATGAAATAATTTTTTTTTTGGAACCATCCAAGATGATGTGTAATATATGCTGGTCTCTCTCTAGCTTGATGAAATTATTTTTTATGTAAATGCTATCTTAACAGAAAATCATGAGGCTTTTTCACAGTATTAAAGCATTTCTGACATGCCTTTCATTTAAAAATGATCTAATCTAAATAAAAAACTAAGGGGTTGGTCAGGAGATTAAGACTTGGAAATAGATGAAATGCATACTTTTAGAAAACATTTACATTTCCCCAAGTTACTTTAAATATTACTATTATGAAAAAAAGACATAAAATTATATTAATGGTAGTTGATTTTCAGAATGACAGATGAAAATAGAGACTACGTATGTTTATTAAAAATTTGTTAGTAGAAAACCTTTGTTAATTGACACATACATCTCAATTTGAGTGAAAATAAGTTATTTAAAAATGAAACCTCTAGGTAATACCTTAGTAGTACCAAAGGAAATTGAAATGTCTAGCAGCATGTTAGAATAAAAGCATTTTATAATAGGTAACTCCATATTAAGTAATAAGGTAACTTTATTATGTAAACCAGATTCTCTTTAATACACTCCATTCCCTGTTCATGCTTCAAACAGGTGATTTTGTTTTACATTGTATTAGGTAAATCATTGGAAAAACTTTTCCTAGTTTTAACTCTTTACATTCTTAATTTCCAATACTTAATCTCTTCTGTTTGTTACTTTGATGGTAAACCCCTTGTCAGACACCTTAAAACTGAAAAAGCTCTAAGCAGTGTAAACATGACCATCAATTCTTAGTATAATCTAGTATAACCATGTGAACAATGAATACAGTATTCAACGGATTAACATAAAATAAATTCTCATATATACCTTATTCCCGCTGCCAACTTTACAGTCACCATGCTACAGGGACACATGTCAGAAATCATATCCATTTTTCCTTACTACAGTATTTCCTTGGCATTGAATAGTGTTTCAATAAACATTCGGATAATGCATGAAATTTCCCTGGAGTATTAACAACTGGGCCATGATTTGAGAGTGGTCATCAGAATGTTCATGTACTATTTCAACAACAGCAACACAGATACATGGTAGGAAATGCAGTAATCTAAAACAGCTTGTTGATTAAGCATGTCCTAGAGAGTGAATTTTAGTTGTAGAAAAGAGACTAAAATGAAACCTTTTACTATTTCACTCATGAATGCAATAGTGTTTTAGCAGATTTTCTCTGATTCAACCAGGATACTAGCTTGCTGCCATCACCAAATACACTGATTGCAGTCATGATAAATTTTTGTTGTAAAAAGTACTATTACTAAAAATAACTAGAAAAAATGTTAGTCCTCTCAATTTTTTAGTCACCACTTGACTATGTTTAATCAGTGTGTCCTAAGTAAGTTTCTTATAGCTACAGGAGTTGCTATCATTTGATAACATTTCTGGCACATAACAGGGAATAAACAAAGTTTTTGACTGAATGAAGGAAAGAACTTAAGAGATTTCTCATTAAAAAAAATGAAGGCCTAATTTTTGGCATGTAGTCCTCAAGGTCTTGGGGTTATAGAAAGAATGATAGAATATATTCTCTAAAAATAGAAATCTTTATTTTATAGTGCTAAACTAAAGCAGCGGTGTTAAAAATAGCAATTCTCATTCTTTTCAACCTGAGTTGGTTTTATTGACTTGCACCAACAAAAGGAGACAGCCAAAATAACTTTCTGGGACCTCTGAACCCAGGACAAAAAGAAACCTTGAAGCTTTGCCTTGTTCTTGGAATGCTCTTTCTGGGACCCCCTGACTCTTCATAAGAAATCTGACTACCTCAGGTCTACCATGCTGGAGGTCACGGGTAACTACTCCCAGTTCTAACTCAGCCAACATTCTAGCCATTTCTACCCAGGGACTGGTTATGTCAGTAAAACAGTTTTGGAATTTTCAGGCCAGTCAACTCACCAGTGAAAAATCAGTACGGGATGTCTTTTGATGCCTTTTGCAACAGAAAATCACTCAGCTAAGCCTTTGTTCCATTTTCTGCCATACAAATCATGAGATATACTTAAAAAATGTTGTTTTAAAATTGTGATAATGTTATGTTGCTACAGATACTGGAATGCTTAGAGATGAATACTAGAAGTACAAATTAAAACATTTTTTACCTATTTTGAATCGGTTGACCAATTTATCAGTTTCCACCTCTGCCTGGAATTAAAAGCCTTCTCAGTAGTTAGTTCTAAGTCATCATTAATGTGCAGCATCAAAAGCCTCAAGTGACATTTTTTTTCCTCACTAACCTTTCTTCTCAGTCATGGTTGATTGATTGCTCTCCCTGAGGACTGTTTTTTGCTAATAGGACTTCTGTAGTTTGAATCTTTCTATTCTTCTTGCTTCTAAGAGATCTTATAAATTCAGACCTCTCACAACACTGATAATTAGGAGCAGAGAGGAATAAAAATGTATAAAGCCAATAAAAAATACTGGCCACATATAAATAAAAAGAATTACATTACATGATACAAGCAATTCTAAGAGCTAAATTCAGTAAGTTCATTCAGAAGGCTCAAAACCCAGCTGGTAAGCATGTCCCCCAAAAGGGTCAACTTCACCCTTTTAGAATTCTGAAAGTAAGATTTATATGAAGAATATAACTATATATTGAATATTTAGTACTTACTGCCTGAGAGAAAATCCTGCTTACCTGCAAATCAATATTGTTGTCAATACAACGTTCATTCTTCTCTGCCAAAATTTTCCCATAGTTTTCTGATTTGATAAGATTTTCAACTCTGGTTGTATCTTTCATTTCTGCCTCCAAATCCTTCATTGTTTCAGTTTCATTTTTTGTAGTAACAGTATCAGACATCCTCATTAGCAAAGGTTATTTTAGAATTCTACAGGGAACTTGAAGCCTTAACAAGAAAGAAAAAAAAGATCATTTTGAAAGATTTCTTACATTCAGTTACTTTGCAATACTGAATACCTATTATGTTCAGGATTAATGTTAATTCCGCTTTTAAAGAGTATACAATTTAGTGGCAGACATATTCAAATAAAAAGAAAACCATAATACAATGAGATAAGAACTATAATAAGGGTACAAGATAATTATGATGCATATATTATTACTTATGCAAGTCATGGAACATTAGAGAATGAGCCATATCAGGATGAAGGCAATGGTTGGAGAATTATATATGTCTATTATTATGACTTCAAAAATCTTCTCTACAATCATATTATCAACATCATCTAGTGAGAAAAATATTTTCCTCTATAACCTTCATTTGGATTCATAAAGTTCCAAATTTCTTTACATTATCTTCTAATTCTGAAGGAAATAATTAAAAAAAACCCAGCGGCACAGCATCATTCTATACCAAACACAGTTGTTATTCTGCATTAACTCTGTTCAATATTGTGACTCTAACAATGAAAATTTTCCTGACTTAAATGATTAAGTGCCAAACGACAACGTCTTTCTTACCAGGGGCTCTAAGATATGGACTGTATAGGAAGCAAATACATAAGATGCTAATATATTTCATGTCATTAGTGAGTTTAAGAAAATACTTGGGACTTTACACTGCATAAATATAAACATGTATCAGAGATACAGGTCATTTAGGACATGTGAGAAAAGTAAGGTCAAATAGAACTTGAATCAAACAAATTATATTTACACTCATTTTGTTGAGATAAAATGCCAAATAACAATGTCACAGTTTTAAAGTAGACAATTCAATGATATGACACATTTATAAACTGCTAAAAATACTGCCAAAATAAGGCCAGTTAATATGTAAATCACTTCACATAATTGCAATTGTGTAAGAGGGGCGATGCGAGAACAAAAACAACCTATTTTGAAAAGCATCAAAAAATTAAGATGATTTATGGATAGATGAACAGATACAGGTTAAAGCAAGTATGATAAAAAAATGAATGGTAGATTCTAGGGGTGGTTATATGGTTGTTGAACTTTTCTGTATTCCTGAAATTTCATTAATGTAATCTTGATGGGAAAAAACAAGTAGAACTTGTCCTCTATGAATCTGGAAAATTTAAGAGCTTTTTTCCTGAAAGAATGTTTTAAAATTAAATATCAAAATAGATTTTAGGAATCCATAAATACATCTGAAAAGTTAAAGAAAAGTCAAAAGAAAATATTCTGAATTCACAGGTTGACTACAATGAATAAAAACCTTATCTTCCCTTAATTATATTCTATACCAAAGTTAATTGGTTCAGTCTCAAAACAATAAAGATACTAAGGGGAAGGGGGTTACTTAAAAATATTCTGTTTCCTTGCTTTTCTATGTAGGAATTTGAGGGGAAAGTCATGTTTATTATCTCAAATGATGAAAAGAGATTACCTGATATGTCCTATGGATCTGGGGTTGCAGTATATCACAAAAACAAAATAAAATAATCCAAGGTTCTTTTTCACAGTTGTCAGCCAGGATGTCAGTTGTATTGAACCATCTGGAAAATGGCAGGAAGAGTCCCATGACCTTGTTACCACTGTAGATTCCTGGACTGAAATGGACTGTCTTGGACCAAATATATCATACTTTTCAGTGGGCTAAAATGAAAACAAAATTAAACACTTTTAATAAGACAATCAAGGGAAATGGAGTTCTACACAATAACTCAAAAATTAAAGACATCACTGTTGGTGATTTAATAATTTTTTTGTCTTAAACAAAAGCCAGAAAATTAGTTACAACTAAACCTGACCTATATTAGTTGTGTGGGCCTGATTAAGTCACTGAGGTTTCCTAGAAAATTTAGTTCAAAAAGTACAAGGAGTAAGAAAGAAAGGGAACTTATATGTAATGAGAACATAGCATGCGGTCAGTGTTATAGGAGAGACATTATCTTCATTTTATAAAGGACAAAAAGGATTGTCTAAGATCACTACCGGGAATGCTTGACTTGAAGAACCATGATTTTTAGTTTTCTTCTAAAGCTACAAACTAAGAACTTAGGATTGCAACTTTGATGAATAATTACACTCTAGGTTTTTAAAAGCACAAAATTTAATTTAACATTTTCTAAGAAAACCCACATTGTTTATTGAAAGTAAATGTCTAATAAAGGATGTAATGATCTCAATTTTAAGAGTCATCTGAAAGATGAAGGCCAAAATCCAATCAGTGTTGTTCATTTTTAAAGTCAGTTTCAATTTTTTTTTTTAGTTTAAGTGAATACATTATAGCAACAATTAAAAAAAATCCTATATAGCGCTTCTATCTTCCTTTGACAGTTTTGTTGTAAATAAAGAGATAATACAGTTTTAAGGGGAAACCGAGCATAATAAAGTCTAACCACCAAGAAATAAAATACATGATTAGCATATATCATAGAACATTTTACATTTCACTTCATTTTTTTCTTCAGAAAAGCCCAAATTTAATCACATATAGAATTTACATGGCAATAAATTCTTGCCAGTTCACATTTCATACTGACTCTTCAAAACCTATTTTGAAATATAATCATTTTATAATCCTGATAAAGATTCACATTAGCTTTCACATCTCAATTTCATTGTTTGACTAAGGTATAACAGAAAAAGAAAGCATAATAAAGACGTGAAACTTTTGTTTTTAACTGACATTTTCAATCTCAATCTGACCAAGGTTGTTAGACCACTAAAACAAATGACTGGGTTGTTTTTATTTTAAGTTCTACCAAAGACAAAACAAAAATGTACTTCAATATAATTTTTAATAAATTTTTCTCTTCATAATACTGTGGACACAAGATGGCAGCATTTACTAAGTAGCCAAAGTCTTTGTTCTCTGTAAAGTGACTTCTGTGATTTAATCACGGATCTTTAAAATATGAAATTAAAAAAAAAATCAAGGGCGTAACCATATAGGAACAGAATAAGGCAAAGACTAAAGCAACAGCTGGAAGGGGTGATCAAGAAGAGGGACAATGTAAAGAGGTGAACACCCTTTTGATGATCCTCTTTGGATCCCATAGTCCTCAGGAATTCAAAAGGAATCTTATAAACTAATTAGTGCAATTAATTATTTACACAAATTATTCGCACCCAGAGGTTCCAGAAGTTAAATGACTTGTCTAAAGTCACACCACCAATCTGTATGGTGAATACATGATAATGCTGCACACCACTTGACAAGAGACTAAATAAATGAATGATTCTGAACAAAAATAACTTATGAAGTGGGAAAAATAATAACCTCGTAAATTTGCTGTGAGCACTGACTAGTTTGAAGGTAAAGCAATCAACATAGTTCCTCTGAGTGGGCACTCCAAAAATGTTAGCTCTCTTTTACTGTCAAGAGTCACTTAGCTCAGCTGTTGACCGAGGCTGAGTTTGCAGTATTTCTGGCTGAACGCTGCATGATAATAGATTGACAGTAAGTTCCCCTTGAATGCAGTCTTTGCATGCTTCAAGTCTTTTTATGCACACACCCTATAAAACTCAACAGACAGGAACAAACACAACAGGTTTGTGTAAGTGTGTGTTTATACAAGGGTATAGGTATATGGCATGAGGGCTTAGCCTTAAAGAGTTGCAATTTTGCATGTCTTATTTTAATTTAAAAATTCACACAAATTGTATTTGCCCCTGAAATATTACTAGATGTTTTTTTCTTAAAGAGAAGAAGAAAGGAAGCGAGAGGAAGAAGAAACATCTTGTTTATTTATGGCTCTTCAGTCTGGCTCAGATCTTGAACCCAAGTCCCTGGGCTTTATGTGGTTTAGACGCTAACGTCTCAGCCCCAAGCCACAAGGGCATGTCCTGTATTTGTTTTAAGTAAAAATGCTTTCTCTTTCCAAATTTTAAGGTAAAAAAAATTTCCAGCTTTTTGGTATTCACTTAAAACAAAGTTCTTTTTATCTTAGTACAAAGTTTATACTTCCGGGTTACCTAAGGCTATGTGGGCATATGGGTGTCAAATTTAGGATGTCATGATAGATAGGGCACATCATATATCTGCTATGTTTAAGAGTTAATTAAGGAGCTTCCTAGTGACATAATGGTTAGGTCAATCGTCTCCAAAGGAATGCAGGCCACATATCTGTGGATACAAGTCCTGGATACAGAAGGAAAGAAAAATGTTGGCATCATGAAGTGCATACATCTGAGTCCCTACTGTTAATGATATTTCTTTCTTTCTTTCTTTCTTAGAAAGGTAGTCAGGAGTGAAGGTGAAGAGGCAGGCAGACAGCAAGAGAGAAGAGAAAGAAATACTCTATTTTTATTTAGTTGTTCATTTTGACTGTCCCCTGTTTTATCTGCCAAGGACATGAACCCAGATCCCTGGGATATATGTGGACTGCACCAACTGAAGATGGCTGACTAAACCGTTACTCCACCAGGGTGCACTTGGTTACTGATATTTAAAAACTGAATTTCTTAGAATTTGTTTCAAAATAAACAAATACATGTGCTCAAAATTTATATTAAACTAAAAATCGAAACAACAAAAACATTCCAATCAAGCAGAGATTTAATTACATGCAATTTCTGTGTTATTTGTAGCTAAAAGAGAAACTCTCCAACGTACATAAACAGAAAATAAACATCAGAAGCATATGCATAAATAGGTTGGCACCCACCTGGCACCTAAACGAAACAAAATTAAAAGTAAAATTGAAGATAATCTGATAAAAATAAGCAAAACTATAAAAGCACTAGGAAATAAAGGATTTTTTTTTTTTAGAATTATGATGGGAGTCTTTCCTAAGCATGACATAAAAATCTAAAAGCTACTACACAAAAATATTAACTTAAAACATTTTAAATTTCTGTATGACAAAATATAAGAGATTAAAAGATAAATGGGGTGACACTGGTGGACTAGTGGGTCAATCGCTTCTGAAGGAGCTCAAGCTACATAGGCTTGGGTTGAGACCTGGGTCTGGGGGGCAAAGCAAGTAGTGTGAACAACTAAATAAAAATAAATAGAAATGCTTCTTCCTCATCTCTCTTCCTGTCTGCCTGCCAACTTGCCTTCATTCCTGCCTGTACCTTTCTTTAAAAATAAAAGGCAAATGATATAAAGAAACACTTCCAATGAAAAGTGATCAAAATCTCTTATAAAATAAGGGGAGAAAAAGAATTGGAAAATGACAGGAGAGGCGATTTATAAGGGAAATACAAATATCTATCACTAAAAACTAATACTAATGCGTAACTTGTCATGTGCCAGGTATTGTTCTAATATTTTTCATAATGAATTCATTTAAAGTTCACAACAATCTAAGAAGTATATACTATTATATTACGCTATTTTACAAGTTAGGAAACTAAGACATGAAAAAATTGAGACTCGTCCAAGATAACACAACTAGTAAGTATAGGAACCAGGGTATGACCCAAGGCAGACGGCACTTCACTTCTGCTCTTACCCACAATGCTTTATCATCATTCAAGTGTACCAAAATGGCAATTTGGGTTTAGTGACAGCTTTATTTCAAGAGTGCTTATAACATGTGGTAACTGCGTAACACTGTCAAGACAGAAAGCAAACATATTTTTCACATGGACAGGAGCTATATACTGTTCTTAGTGCACAGCACTATTTACTTTGTATTAATGGTCAGTAGGGCTAATTATAAGCTATTAAATGATCAGAACTGCCAGGTAACCACTCAGTTTCTCTAATCTCCCTTATCTCTTGTGATCCTATCAAAGTATGTAAATCTGGCTAGCAGTATTAATTCTGTTTGTGGCTAAGGAACAATAGAAAGCTTAGTAGATTATAAATAATACACAGGCTAAATACCTTCTGCAGGTAACAAACTGGCATTTGGAAAAGCAAACTAGGATTTATGTAATCTATGAATGAGTAGTTTCTCTAGTGAAAATTTCAGATGGCATGTTCAGCAATATTAAAAAAAAACTCATGTTATTTTGTTTAGACTTAATTTTTTGTTCCACAGCACAAAAGAATTAGGCATTCAAAACAAACAAAAAAATCTCAAAACTCTAATTTCACACAAAGAAAACTAGCTTACTCTAGGTAATAAAATACTAAAAAAACATTTAATTTTTTTAGTGGGAAAAAAATCAGGCTCCTACAGGTAAATATGAAGTACTTTTCACAGGAGCAACTCGGTGAAAAGAGAGTTACATTTTAAAGTTACTTAAATAGAACTGGAAATGCACAATATTGTTCTTCTCTTATATTAACTGGTTACTTAATGTTATTTCATTAGATGAACACTATGCTGCTTCTCCTTTAGAGAATAAAAATGTAATTCTGCAGGCACATTTATAAAACAAACTAAAGGCACAAGATCACATATATCAGCTTCTCTTAAGGTTATAAATTGACACAACTGATACAACTGGTCAAAGGCTTCTAGAAAGAAAGGCAAGGAAAACTGCTTATACTGTATTTAAGAAGTGGTGGAATTTCACCTTCTCAGAGTCAATCACTTAAACATAAATATAAGCATCAACATTTCAAAATGCTAAGGTGTGTCCTGGTGGCTCAGGCACTAAGACTGCATGACTGGGGTATGGAACATGTAAAGCCCAAGAGGGAAAGTGATAAAAAATAAATAAACAAAAATTTAAAAAGCCCCAAACTTTCTCTTCTTTCAAAAATGGTTCCTCCTTCTCTCCATTTCTTTCTTTCATTATAACAACAAAAGCTACATGTTTATGTGATCTATATTACTATCATCCAACAAAAATTTACGGAGTAATCAAATAAAGCACTATAACAGCAATAAATATTAGTCATAAAAAGAATAAAAGGGAAAGAACTACTTTAACTTGAAAGATTTTGTTAAACCCAAAAGAGAAGGGTGGATAATGTCATCAGTAACTATATAAACACATTTTAAGAGGGTATTTAAAGAGAAGGGGAAAGAATTTTGGTAAGAGGTCGAATGAGAGGGAACTATTTATTGCTAGAGTCCTACAAGACTATGAGCTAAATTACTTTGAGGGGGTACACCCCTGGGGCTCACTCAGGTAGCAGTGAAACTGCAAGTCATATAAAGCCTACACACCAGGGTTCATAACCTGGGGCTGGAGTTAAGAAAAATTACTTTTAGGGAAAAATTTATATGGAAAGCTAAGGTGTTACTGAATCTTTTGCATTCTGACTGGAAGAAAAGGAGATTATAGGAAAAGAAAAGCCCATTTAATTGAAGCAATTAAAGTATAGTGCATCAACTACTTGGAACCAAAACTACTTGAAACCAAAAAAATTGATGACCCCCATATTTGGCAAGGGTGTGGTGAAGAAAAATTTCAAACACCGAATTCACTTTAGTAAACACTTCGTGATACTGAATGAAATTTAAAACCCACAGATACTATGGCTCTACATTTCCACTTCTGGATCTACATACCCTAAGGTCTCATAAATGTGCACGAGGAGATATGTATGAAACTATCTGTTGCATCGTTTTATTTAAAAACAGAATGAGGACACATGTGGTGAAGCAGTGGTCAGGTCTGCCACTTCTGGCAAAGTGCAGCTCATATACAAGAAGGGGCTGAGGGAACAACCAAGATGAATAACTAAAAAAATAAAATGTTTCTTCCTCCTCTCTCTTCCTCCTGCTTGCCTACTTGATTTTATTCCTACCTGCATCTTTTCTTAAAGCAAAACAAAAGAAAAGAGCAAAGAATGGGAGATACCAAATGTCTATTAATAGGGAAATTGATTTAAAGAAAATATAACAACTGCAGAATATCCATATTGTATAATATGATAAAACAACTAAAATGAAATAACTAAAGCTATATGTGTCATATCCCCAAAAGAATGTTAAAATAGTTTAAAAGCAGAATGATCTGATCTTCAACTTACGAGAAAATTTAAAAACTATACGAGCATGTATACGAAGTTAATATACCTATTTCATGTATTAATCTCTGAAGAGGAAAAGGAAAGTGTGAGATAGAAAAGGGAATTTAATCACATGGTCATTATTTTACTTCTTAAAAAAAATCTGTGGGAAACGTTAACAAATTGTTAGCAATTCTTAATTCTGCAGTAAATACTGAACACCTTTCTTTGGTGTTGACATTTTTCATTAAAAATGCTCTAGAAACAAACAACTGGATAACAGCATCAAGGGTAGATATATTTGAAGTTAAGATTTAAAGTTGGCATACCCTTTTGGCTCAAGTGGCTAAGGTGCAGGCCATGTAAAGTCCAAGGACCCGGGTTGATGACCCAAGGCTGGAGGGACAAAAAAAGATGAAAAGTTTATTACTGATCTCAAAAGGGAGATAAAACCTGAATATCAGAGGAACAGATTTTTTTTTTTTTTTAAAAGCCACAGAGGATTCTTTCAGTTATAATATAAATAAACTCTGTCCTAGTAAGTAAAATGTTATGAAATTTGTGATGGGAAGTGACTAGAGTTTAGACAAAGGATTAGAAGGTGAAGGTTCAAAGGAAGATTGCATTCATTATTCTAATCTTTTAATTGGATACTATGTGGTAAGCACTGCTCCATGGGCTGAGGCTATGGCAGTGAATCAGGCATCAAGATTCCCAGTACACAAGGTGCTTACATTCTACTGCAGAGATAATCAAGTAATTACTGATTGTGATATGTGTTTTAAGACCAATAATATTAACAGCAAACTCTTAAAACAGCTATGTATTCGCAATGCATTATTCACAATGTTTTAAGCATATTAATTCATTTAATATTTGATAATCCTACCAGGTAGGTGTTATCCACATTTGACAAATGAGGAAACTGATGCAGAGAAAGATTAAGCAGATTGCCCAATGTTGCAAGACTAGTAACTGGCAGAGTTAGTATTTGAATTCAGGCAGTCTGGCTCAGAGGCCTTGATACTAAACACTAGCTATATTTACTGCCTTTGGGAATAAAGAGGTTAACGTAACAGAAAATAAACTAGAGGAAGTCAACAAGATATAGTGGTGGTTAGGGAAAAGATGAGGGAGCTGTTAGAAATGTTATGATAGGACACAGTGGAGGTAATGAAGGTTTAGGTTGTGCTAGCTGCCTACTAACAGGAAATAAATGAGGGTGAAAAAGTGGATTTGGGTACAGAACAATGATTTCAGTTTTGCATACAGTAAATTGCCTTCAGGACATTCAGTGGAGAAATCTAACTGGGATTTGAGTGACCTGAAGTTAAAAGGAGAGAAGGCAGGGCTGATGCTATTTATTTGGGTAGAATGTATAGATGGAACCTTATCGATGCAGTTGCCCAGGAGTCACTGAGTAAGGAAAGTGAGTCTAAGGCAGAATCCCTGGAAAACACCAAACTTCTAAGAGCCGAGTAAGGAGGTGGAGGACCAAAAGGATTTGGCAACAAGGTCAGCAAGAAAAGCAAAGTTAGGGACAGATTGTCAGGATGGAAAGTATGCAGGTCAAAGAACAGCAAAAGAGAAAGGAGTGAGAGATGCTAGAGTTTTTCTTTTTTTTTTTAACAAGGTAAAAAAAGATGAGTGAGAAGCAAAATCTAAAATAAGAGGAAATGAAGAAATGGGATCAGAAACATAAATGAAAGGATAAGCATTAAAGGTACTCATTCTTCTCAGAAACTGAAGGGAATATGTCTGGAAATGGAAGGAATTTATTATCTAATAAACTTTTTCCATTTTACCTAGAACATTCTTTGTTAGAAGCGAGGAAGCTGGTGGCATTTATGGGGTGTGGATGAAGATAAATACTGGAATGAGTCCCTTAGGGGAGGCTCATTAGGCTGACAACAACTTCCAGGATTGTTCATCCACAGTCCTTAAGGGGCAAAGTCTGAGACAAGAAAGACTGGCTATTTCTGCAATTTTTTTAAAACTGCAGTCAGTGCAATGGGAATAATAATGAGATTGCTCTTGTGCTACTTGGGTAAAGAATGGGCGACATGTCTTTTTACAGCCATTTCCATATTTATCTTTACCTCACTGTGTAGTACAGTACATATGAAGGCTAATGATTCCAAATCAAACATAAAAAGTTAGAAATTAGGAATGCTAGAGCACTAAAAGAATTCTACATATATCTTTATGTAACTAGGGTCCTTGTTTGAGTCAAAGCAGAAGATATAAAAGAAGTACTGTCATTACAGAGAATTAAAATCAGGAGAGAAGCAGAATACAGAGAGCTCATGGTACCCAGGAGACCAAGCCCACCACTAAAGATTCTACTGCATATGATACCCTGTAGAATAATCATGTTGGGAGCACTGAGAGATAGAATCTTTGGTAGGGACATGAAAGAATTTATGGCAAGCACTAGCAAAACTGACAGTAGGCAGTGGGTCAGAGAATGACAAAATCAGAAAAGCATGAAAGGGTTGTTCATGAGCTCACAGGAATCTTGGGATAACATGGGAGAGATTCTAAAGGGATTTAGATACTGGCAGATGAAGACGAGATAATATCGTAAGGCAAGAATCATTAATATAATCTGTACCTGAAGGCTTTATTAATTATCCCTAATATAGTACTAGTGAGGATAACATGTATTTTACCTTAATTCTAAACTTAACAGAGTCCAGGATTATACTGAGAGCCTTCTATGTATGTATAAAATGCAGGACTGAAGATCTCTTTGCACATAATCATGTACCTCTTAAAGATTACATAGAAGAAAAAAATACTTGGTCTTATCATCTGATAAAGCTTTTCAAAATAAACAAGTAACATTCAAAAGGTTTAAGATTCCTCAGAAGAGAGACAATGAGGGTGTGAGATAATTTAAGATAATGGGCATATACGAAGAGAGAATATAGATTTTTACTCTGTGCTGAGTTTGAATTGATTATAATTCACTCTTTAAACAGTACATTATCCACTTAGAGGTGCTTTTAAATTATGGAAACAGTCTGGACCTTAGAATTATCTCTAATAAATAAGAAAAACAAGAAAAGCAATCAGTTCCATAATACAGAACACCAAAGACTATCAAGAGAGAATTTTGGAATAAAGGATTTGGCTGGCCTTCGGTTCCTGGGAGGTAGTTTCCAAATCACTGAATTGATGGAAATGTCTTTGTTGTAGATGTTAAGACACTGATAGGGTATGCTACAAAGTAACTCAAGATGGGCACCTACATAGTTTATACTAATGAGATAATTCAGGATGGGGACAGGACACACCATAAAGACTAATTACATGATCAGAAAGTTGGGGCATCAGCATGACCTCCTGGAAGGGAAGGCGAGAGTGTAAAATAACTCAATCAACCATGCCTATTTAGTGAAATTCCAATAAAAACTCTGAAACTTGGGTGAGCTTCAGATGGCAATATTCCACACTTTGTTATATACCACAGTAATGGGAGGGTAATGCACCCTAAAACTAAGGGGAGAAGACAAGGGAAGCTTTGCATTTGAGACTCCCAAACCTTGTTCTGCTCTGTGTGTCTCTCCTTTTGGTTAGTCCTGATTTATATCTTTTAAAGTAAAACTATAATTGTAAATGTAGTATTTTCCTGAGTTATTGAAGTTGTGATTTATGAAGTCTGAGGGGGTGCCCTCAAATTTGTAGTCAGCTGGTTAGAAGTGAGATGAGACTTGAGGACTGTGCCTATAACTTACGAAATCTGGCCTAGTTCCAAAATGTCTGTATTAGAGGTCACTGCAGATATCAGCCTTTTATATAGTTTAGTCTTATTCATTACATTCTTTACTAATGTATTTTATGCTAGGTTCACAGCATGATAATACCTATAGTTTATATAAGTTCATAGTTAAAGGCAAAGAACATCACGAACATAATCTGTTTCTTTACTCAGCCATTACTAATGCCATCAATGAGTAAGCATAAGCTTTACATAGTCTGGCAAGAAATTGAGTCTTTAAGGTATTTTAGCTGGCTTCTGTTGTGTTTACCTCTTCAAATTCCATCTCGCTTGATTCTTTTTTTCACCACAGTATAAATAAAATAATTTGTCTACGTACATTTTACCTATCACTATCATTTTTTCTTATCATAGGATCACAAGAATCACAATGAAAAATTTTGAGGGCCTTAGACGTATAAAGTATTCTTCAAAGATCCTAGTAAAATGCATGCTGGGGTCTTGGCACATTTATTTAATTCACCCAAAGGTTCTTTGAAGGATTAACATGTTTCATCAACATGTGAAACTCCATATTCTATAGCATTTGAATTAATAGATTTAACATGATCTATTTCCTTTTATGCCCAAAATCTGCTTCCTTTGTAGGATTTTAATTTAGGATTCAATTAGCAAAAATTCTGTTTTATAACTACTGATGTGCCACCCTTCTTGAATTGCCAACTACGTTCTTCCTAACAAAGGATCACAACCCTCTCTCAAGAAAGAACCTAGGGATTATTGGGGATGTAGAGGAGAGCTAATAAATGGCTTATTTCTTCTTTCAGTCAAAGAACATTTATTTCTTGGTCAGTAAAAATAGCTTACGAACAGCTGGAAGTAGAACAGGTGTTGTTGTCCTTCGGTTATCATCATCTACCTTCATGCTCTATAAAAGGATGGTACAACAAAGTAAAAACACTTTTATAGCTGCTGCTGGGCATGAGTGAACACCGTTGAGAACTCACAGTTGCTAGAAATTCATACAATATGCTGTATTTGTAAAGTTAGCAGATACTTCTTAGAGGTGCTAAGCAGATACTTAAAGAGATACTTCTTTAATATCCTTTAAGTAACTAAATAAGGTTCTGGTCAATATAAATAGCTCAATTTCCTTTGGCTTTGTTTCAAGTAAATACATTCAGAATTATGTACATTTTAGATTTGATTTTTACTGGTTTTCTTTCATTATTTCCTAGCCATATCCACCACATTAAACTGTTTCAGTAGTTATTAATACTTAATAAATTTCTTTTGCTTTCTTTATACTTGCCTCATTAGAGGTCAATGAAGGCAATCCTTAATTTTTGTTGTCATTAATTTTCTACCTATTGAAAGAAATAGTGTTTTAGCTAGCACTTTGAAATTACCGAGATAATAAAACATTCTGCTATTTCTTTCTAGTGGTCATGTGTTACAGTCATCAGGTATGCCTGGAAGTCACTGCAATATATTCAAACTACTTTAAAACACTGCATATGCTTTTTGTGGAAATACCTGTTGCTGAAGCAAGAAATTATGTTATCATTTTCTAAGCATTTTCAAAATAAAGGAAAAGAAAGAAGATGTGAAATCAACATAGAAGATTAACTCATGATTTATAGCCACGACAAAGCAGTCATTCTTAGTAATTTTTAGATCATAAAAGGGTCCCTCCTGAGAATTTTATTAAACCCAAAGACACTGTCTGCATATATGTAGCACTCACACATGCGTATCTTCATATATACTTTTACATATAGCTTTAGGGTTCTTGATTCTCAAAAAACACACATATAAATATATAAAATATTTCAAATTTAAATTTCATTTTTTTTTTTATACAAACTGGCTCTGGTCAAATGAGAAGGTGGAGTTGCATAGAGAGCTATTAATTGGGATTCAGGTTTTTCTCTAGTTACTACAGTACACTGGCAGAACTCCAGGGCTGGGAGGAACTTAGTTAACAAATAACTTTAATAAAGATATCGTCTAGCAATCAGACTGGGGGTGGTCAGCTATAAAGATGTGACAGTATTTACAGAGTGAAGGATTTTCTGGTTCTATCTTACCTTTATCCTGCGCTCATCATAACCAGGAGTCTGACTATATAGCAGAAAAAATAACTATAGCAGCAACAGTGGCCTTAAAAGAATGTAAAATTATAAGGGTTGCATGATTTCAGAGAGAATTATATGTGAAAATGACATTTACTCACCTCTAAAGAGACTTCATACTTACACATTTTTTATTTTTAAATAAATATATAAATATAAAAATTGCTAATTCTCAATTCAATTCCTTGATAGTTTAATGCCGTATGTATCACAAACCCATAGTGCGATTAAGATACACTACGCCTTCATCAAATTGTGTTAGCCTGCTTTACAAAATAAATATGGTGACAGTTGTTAGGCTTGTGATTATGTAAGTAGGCAAATATGAAGTGTATTTTTGTTTTTTGGATTATTTCAAATACTGAGATTAGATGCAAAATCTTGAGGAAAACATTTAAAATGTTAAAAATATAAAAAGAGATCTCTGTACTATTTTGTTATTTACTGTGAATCCATAGTTAATTCAAAATATAGTTACAAATGAAAGAAAAAAATCCCAAGGTGTAGCCTCTATAACACACTTAGGATATATAGAATGATAGTTTAAAAAGTCATTTAAACATAAAAAAATATAAGTTTACTCATAATCTGGAGCGTAATTATGAAATGGGGTAATGTCTTAAGTATCATGAAAAGGTAAATATTTTAAATTGCTTTCTAAAAAAGCTTCAAATTTAACAGAAACAGAATCCCCTTTAACACATTTAATAATCTTTGGAAGACAAAACATTTTAAATGATGATTTCAATATGTGATCATTTCAATCCACTTGCAAATGCAACCAGTAATTGCTATTAATTAAATACCGCCTCAATCACCCAAATTAGTCAAGTGCAGATCTGGTTCCAATGAAAATGGAAAGTACGTATAACAATGAAAATTAGCAGTGTAATGTCGGTGAGTGAAGCCTGGACAGGAAAGAGAAAGATCAGGGTGTGTGTCTTGGCGGGGGGTGGTGGGGGCATGTGTGTAAAGGGTGAGGTAAGAAAGGGAGGAAAATGCCAACAGAGGGCAGAATAGAGGCAAAAAGACTGGTAGAATATCAGTGGGGAAAGAGTAGAGACAGATAAGGTTAAAGAGGTAGGGAGAAAGAGAAGCAAAGAAGAGTAAAAGGAGAATGAGAGAGGAAGAAGGAAGGGCTGGCAGAGTGAAGTGCAGACAGAAACAGGGAGGGAAGGGCACATATAGAAAAAGACAAAAGGGGAGGGAAAGAGAGAGACTAACAGAAAGGAAGAGGAAGATATAGAGACGGGGGAAAGGAACAGACAGGGGGAAAGGAAGAGGCAGGTGAGCAGAAAAGGAAAGACAGGGAGCTGTGAGGGTAGAAGAAAGGGAGAACAGTCTCTCTGTCTCTCTTTGAGACACACACACAAATAGAAATCTAAAGCAGATAAATGAAGAAAAGCATAAGAGGAGAAAGATCAAAGAGGTGGAATGTGACGAAGTATCACTGAAAGCAGGTATAGGCAAGAACTGAGATTATGTGCTGCTTATTTTAATTTTTCTTTATAGTTCTCAATATAAAACTGAAAGAAAAGCTAAAGCTTAAAAAAAATGATGAAATCCTAGCATGGGGTTGAAATAATGTAAACATGAGGTTGAAATAATGTACCTGATAAGAGACCCTCATTCTAATAATACTTATTAATATTTTCATGATCCTAATTACTTACACAGTTGGAATCAGAAAGAAACAAAAGGCAAAGGGGCAATGATATGCAGCACTGATAAAAGGCCAGTAAGTGATTTGGTCTCCTATATCCACAAAAGAGATGAGTTATTTCTTAAGATCAAAATTACTGTTTCATATGGGGTGGGGTAGGTGAGAAAAATCATAGCAATTCCAAATTTTGGTAAATTCTGCTAAAATTTTGGCTAATTCCAGGTAAAAGGCAGCAAAACTCTCAAAAACCTTTCTAACAAGTCAACTACACATAGATGGACACATTTCAGTTATTCGGTATCATCTATATGGTGAGATTCCAGTTTTGCAGAACCACAAAATATAAGGTAATATCAAAGTTCTAAAAAATATGGTGTGATTAGCATTTGTTCTCCTTTGCAATGTGATTTGATTATGCTTATCATAAAAATAAGATATCTAGGTTTTGCTCTGCTATAAGCACTATAAAATTATTCTACACAACCCACAAAAAAGACACAAAAATTAACATCAATTTGGAAAAGATTCTTAGATTCTTAATTTCTACAGGAATAGTCTCGTTCACACCGTATTTGTTTCATAATGAAAAATCTAATATTTAACAGTCATATCATATAGCATGTCTATTTTAAGATGAATCTGAAAATCATTTTTTTTTTCAACTGACAATTTGTTCTGCTATACACAAACACCAATGAACACATAAGCAGACTGTTCTATCAACAAAGCACAAGGAATATCACAAATTTGGGGTGGTGGGGTAAGGGAGAACAAACTAGTCACATCTAAGAAGTAAATGACTCCTATTGCTCATTTTTATCAAACTAAGCAAATATATCTTTGCAAAAATAAACAAAAACCACTTATCAATGTGTCCCATTTTAAACCTGGTAAGGATTTTACCACACATGCCCCTAGCAAAAATCAGGATACTAACATGAACAACTATTCATATATTTGATTACCTTTTTGCACATTTAGCAAATGAATTAAGAGTCACATACCTTCATTGTATTGGTATTTGCTTCATCATACAGAGTGAATGAAGGTGTACTTTCCATAGTAGCTGTAAACTGATGCTCAGCATTGCTCCTCTACAGAGCTCATCGCACACACAGCCAACTGATTAGTCAGGCATTGGGAGAGAGCTGCAAGAGCAGTCTAAAGCACTTGCGGAGGACTCAGAGACAATAGAAAGTCAACAGCTGTATGTTGTGATGTCAGTAACACTCTAGCCAGTCACCACCCAGAATATCTGAAATGCATCAGAAGCTATATTGAGCTCTTCATTAGCAATTCAGAAGCAATGATGCAAAAGCCCATGAAACTGTGAATGTGCAAAGACTGTCAGGATTTCTGAGATTTCACGCTATTAAAATTTAGTTGCACTGATGCCTGACCTCACACTGATGAAAAAAGTTGAGATAATTGCATTTCTCTCTAATTTCTTAAAGACCAAAATGTATGGAATATAGGCAAGATTAATGTATCAGATTTTTAATAACTCTCTCTGATACTTTAATACCACTGACAAAAAGCCTCAAAAAAGAAAACAACCGAAAGGCAATCTGGCTACAAAAGCTGACATTCCATGACAGTCTTGAATCTCCAAACTGACAATTGTCACGCACACACAAAAAAATACACATATTAAGAAAATAATTCCTTATTTCTTAATTTGTTTTTGCTAAAATTAAAATGAGCTTGCTTATTCTGGCAAGAGCATTTCTTCTTCATACCAACAGATGGAGATAGCAATAGCACTGCAATCAGAGGACAATTCTGCCTTGTGTCAGATGCTTGTCTATATTAGCTCAAGTGGCAGACTTACAAGAAAAGAAATCAAAGGAAACAAAATCTAAAACTCTCACCATTCAGTAACTATGAGAAGACAAAATAAAATTAATAAAATAGAAAATAACTACCTACTGGGTGAAACACTGAATAAACAGAGACGTATGTTTTTTAAATTCTAATTACTGATTTTTGTGATAGCTGAATAAAGTACATTCTTGTTTCCCATTTTGTGAAACAAACATCATACTTTCCAGAAGCATATAGAAGTGCTGTATGGTCCTATCAGATAAGGCCTATACATTACATGCACTATTTGAAAAAAAAAAAAATATATATATACAACTAATCAGAAATAACACTTTTCTCCACCACTAAAAGGTTTAATCTTAAAGGATTTTTATAACTTAATAACCTAATAGAGAAGCAGTGCTTTGTGTATACCAGCTTAGCAAATAACAAATAAAGATACCCGTTTATAAACTGAAAGTTTTTTTTTTTTTTTAAAACAGGCTCTAACTCAGCCCAACAGATAGATTTGACTTAACAGATATAAATCCACAAAACCTTCCCTATCCAACAAGGGTTAACAAAGGCAGTCAATATCAGTAACTCTCATCTGTTAGGTCTCACATTAATTTATTTCACTTCTGAAAAAAAACTATTCCACCAGTATAGAATCCTTTACAATGTCCTGCATTTTTGGGTACCCAAATCATGTCAGAGGTAAAAAGAGGTGCCATCTTATGTGCCCAAAAAACAATATCCAAGTCCTCGATTTTCCATGAATGTTGACTGCTTCTATCACCACAGGGTACAAATGATTTTTTCTAAGATAAAATCTTTGCTACTTATGAGAAACATAAATTGGAGACAGCTTTCCTTAAAAACTATAATAAAAGCTCTTGTTATGAAATACATTGGTAAACTGAAACGTAGAATAATAAAAGAATCCACTTTCATTGTGGCAAAAATTAAAATGAGTATTTCTATTAGCTAGAAATGTCAGGATATATCCGATTGTATACACAGGTGATCACATATCAAATACTTCTATTTTCTTTTTTTTTTTAAAGGAAAGGTACAGGGAGAAATGAAGCCAAGTAGGCAGGCAGGAAGGAAGAAGTGGAAGAAGCTCTTTATTTTCACTTAGTTGTTCACACTGGTTGTTCTCTACCAGGTCTTGAACCTGGGACCTTGGGATGTATGTGGGACTGGTACCAGAGTGCCCTAGACCACTACGCCACTAGGGCATACCTCAAATACTTTGATTTCTTTTTGAGCTTTGGAAATTATTAGATCTCATAAGTTGAAGTAATTGTGAATTAGTGAAAAATCATAATTGAAAACCATTTAAAATGTAGTTTTATTACTATCAAATAGAGTCCTCCCTTTAATTCTGAAGGTAAAGAACTTAACTGTTGGTACTGAATTCCAGCAAATGAAGCCTTAATTTAGGAACAACCTATAACCTGCCAGTAAGACACAGAAACTACAATATTCTTTTTGGATCCAACACCATTAAATATGTAAGTTAACTTAGTTTGCACTATATAAGTGTTTAATAACACAAATACTGAATGAAATAGATATAGAATGGTTTCTTATATTCTGATAGTAAGTTTAAATTAGGTTATATAAAGGAAAATTTCAAAAAATTCTTAATATGAAAAACATGAACTAATATTTAATTCTGCACCTCAAATTTTATACTGAATTTCTTAGATTACTCAGCTATTTCCTCTACAAAAACAGAAGCAGAGTGACTCTATTAACAGTGTTTAATTGCAGCTATAAGGTAAAATAGACAATTCTCAACTGAATAACAGGAACTGGGGCAACTATGGAACTAATAGAAATTTAATTGTCTAACTCTAATTACTGACACGATAAATTTTCTTCTTAATTTTGTGTGTATGTGTGTGTGTGTGACTTTGCTCTTAGGTGACTTTTTAAGTGCTCGGTCTTTAATGACAAAACATCGGAATCTAATTCTCTCCCATACTTTCTAAGACACTGTAAACAAAGAGTAAATGGTTATTATAACTGAAGGCTATCTTATAACTAAGCAGTTTTAGAAATTTAATACTTTCTTAGAAGTAGAAAATCAGTATTTCTACAAGCACCAACGTAATAATTTTTTCTTGGTAAGGATTACGAATAGATAACAAAAATCTGCTGGATGAAAAAATGTTACTGAATAAGAAAACCGATTACTGATAACTTAATTTCAAAGATAAAGAGTTACGTTTCTAAACAGTAGACTCTACCTCAATGAAATGACCAAATTTATTATCACCAATAACAGGGCAGTCTAGCATTATATGTTCCTTGATGTAATGCAACAAGGGACAAAAACAATCATCCATGAAATATTTCTCTGAAAATATTTAATATGAATCAAATCACGAGGAAACAATCAGACAACATTAGACTGGACAATTCTAAAAGACATCAAGCTTGCATACTTTGAATATCAGGTTAAGAAAACAGGCATAATTATAGAAGACTAGGGAGCTATGACTGCAAATATAAAGTATTATTAGATTGGATTCTGAATTTTTCCAAAAACTATAAAGGTTATTGATGAACATAATTTGTATATTATGATATTTTATCAGTGTTAAATTTCTGAGGGTGTGAAAAATTATATTAGCCAGAAAGACAAAGAGGAATGCTAAGAACTAGTTGAACTGGATGGTCTTCAGGACATTTGCTATACTATGTTTAAAACTTTTCTCTGTAAATTTCTCCAGCAGACCTCTCTCCCTTTTGACTTTTTGGTGTAAAGTAATATATATTACATCATTTTGATTTATTAATGATTTAATATACCTATTACACTGTGATATTAAATTGATAAAATGATATTAAACTATACTTTTATTAGGATTATTTTTGTTATAATGTAATGAAAGAGGGACAGGGAGACTATTACACAGCAATACCTCTATCAGCAAACATAGCAAACTGCAGTATAAAAAAATAGGTTACAGATGACATTATCCCGCTAAGCTGCTAAGGGGTGGGGGATCTTTTCACTACTGCATGCCAATGTGTATTTCTACACCCTTCCTCCAACCTTTCTTCTGTTGAGACTAGTCTCATCAGAGATTCTGTGCTAGAGACACACAGGTAATAGCTCAGGGGACACAGACGACTAAGGCATTTGAATTCTAGAAGTTTCTTCATTCCCATAAAATTCTAGTCAAAATAGCCCACTCAATAAAATGACATTTGTAGTAATTGTCAAAAAGCAATAAAAGTACCAAAACTGTGTGTAAATTAGGTTATTATACTTTTGTTAATATTATACATCCTTGGTAAAATGTTTTATTTATGCAGTAGATTTTTACATTTGCAATGGACCTCAGAAACATTCCATCTAGTTCATACACCTTTATAGTTCAGGAAAGGAAAGACTCAGTATAAGATCAGTATAAGCTTAGTCAGTCACTGTCTTAGAGTAAACTGGTTGTCTCAGAGTAAAACGAGCTAATCAGATTCTGTAACAATTTTCTATCACACATGGATATGGCCCAAACACTAGGCTGGACTAATCTACTGGCTTGTTTGCTCATACTGGATTTGATTAATTGCACAGGTGGATGATACAAATATGAAGGGATTATATCCCTCATGGGATGGATCTCTTTCATTTTGTAAACCATGAAATTTATTTCTAGATTGCTTTTATTCCCATGTCTTGTCATAAATGAGTCTCCAGCTATATTATTACTTATATTTATATATCATGTAACATTTTAGACATATGCTGCACCTGAGATTCTCACAAGTGAAATGAATTCCATGATCTTTTCCTATCAAATTAAATACATATGCGCAGTTACATTAAGAAACATAACATGTATCCAATACTTAAAATTAATGCTAATATACTTTTGATACCAATGTCCTAAATTTATGGCATATATAATATGCCAGTTAAGTAATTTTCAAATATTAATTCGCCTGCATGACAAAACTCTAAAAAAGACATTATTATCGTATTATAAAGCTGAAAAAGAAAGAGGTACATAGTGTTAGATCCAAGATAAGGGACTGGGTTTTTAATTCTATAGCCTTTATTCTTAAATAGAAAGGGTATCAGAGCTGAAAGAAAAAACTGAGAAACTCCTCAATACTTCAGAAGAACTGATTCAATATTTCTCAATTAATGGGGAATCCAAAGTGCCAGTCTCACAGACCTCTCCTCTCTTCTAATTATAGAAAAGACATCATGACAGTTAAGGGTAAGATGAAATGCTCCACAGGAAAGCAATGGAATTGCAGTCATGATTATAAGGAAGGATTCATGAGATTCCCTAATACAGATCTAGTGGCAAATAGGACAAATCCTGCATCAAAGTTTTTTCCAATGTACCTTCTAAATATCTCTGGATTTTATCCCTACTGCCAATATTCTAATACAGACAACTGAAAGGCTTATTACTGGTCTCCAGCCTTTAAAATGGTCTCCAATTTATTCTTTATACTACAGATGATCTAGTGAAAGATACAAATATTATAATAGTGTGATAAGTGCTAGGACAAGGGAACTAAAGGATGTTATGGAACTTCCTACAGGGGTACTGAAGGTTACACTTGGAGGGTCAAGAAATGTTATTTAGAGGAAGCAAGATTTAAGGTATCATATGAAGGAATTTGCCAGGTAAAGAGGAACAAAAAAGTTTGGGGGAGAAGGAACTATATGAGCAAGAGCCAAAAGGCATATAGGATGAGTGAATTTGGTAAAATGGGAGAAGCTCAGTAAGGCAAAATATCTAAATTCAAGAAGGGTTAAGAGTTTTAAAATGTGGCTGACAATATATGAAGGAGCAGAATAGGTTAGGCTTTATAAATGAAGTTTAAGAACTGGAATTTTTCCTGAGATTAATTAGGGAGACAATGATGACAATCAGGTTAGTGACATGAACAGATTTTTCACTTAAATGATGATACCAAATAAACACGTGAGTCTTCTAAGGAAGAATATATGTAAAAAGAATATGAAGCATTAATGGTTGCCTCCTGGGGAATAAAAAATTCTATTGAGACCAAGTTTCAAGAATATTGAAATGAACATATCAATAATAAACGCATGTATCTTGTGAATCTATTTAGTGTTTGTTCAAATAGTGAATGTTCTGATAACAAAGGTATCCTATTTAGTTTGGTTTCTGAATTCAGGAAACAAGAGTTCAGTTAGCAAGAGCGCTTATCTATTTTTAAAAACTTTTCATTTGGAAATGTCAGACTTGGAGAAAAGTAAAAATAGCAGAGTACTGTAGACACTTCATTCAACTTCCTGTAATGATAACATATTACATAATTATAGTACAATCATTGAAATAAAATTAACAATGATGTAACACTATTAATGAATCTAAAGACATTCGAATTCCTTAAGCAAATGAATTATTCAGTTTCCCACTAATATCTTTTTCCTGATCTATAATCCAGTACAAGATCACATACTGTATTTAGCTGTCTTGTCTTCTTTCTTCTAATATGTGACAGTGCCTCAGTCTTTGCCTTTCATAACTTATATTTTTAAAGAGGCTTGGTCAATTATTTTGCGGGACCATCAATTTAGAGTTGCTTTATGCTTTCTCATGATTAGATTAAGTTCATGTGTTTTTGGCAAGAATATCACAAAAGTAAAACCGCTCGCTCTCTGTATCATATCAGGATACACGTGATATTAATATCTTGTAACTGGGGTTTTTTCCTTTACCTGGTTAAGGTGATATCCGTCATATTTTTCCTATACAGTGACTATTTTTCCCTTTGTAAATAATAAGTGACCTGTCAGGAGATATTTTATAACTTTTAAATATCTTGTGTTTTTTTATTTTAAAGGAATGATACAGGCAGGAATGAAGTCGAGTAGGTAGGCAGTAAGAGAGAGGAGGAAGAAATACTATTTTTTATTTTTTAAAATTTAGTTGTTCATATTGGTTGCTTTCCCCAGACCCGGGCCTTGAACCTGGGACCCTGGTATACATGTGCGACTATTCTCAGAATGTGGTAGACCACTAGGCCACCAGGGCACACTCGAAATATGTTTTTCACTACAATTTCACTTATTATTTTAGCATCCAGTAAGTTTTTGTATTATTATTATCGTGCTGTTTGTCTAATGGTGATTTAAATTTCCTTATTCTCTATTATTTGGAATTTCATTGAAAGAAAATGCTGTCCCCGTTTTCCATTTATTTACCTACTTATTTATATGTATGCATGTCTGGATAAACACTTTATTCTGTGGTTAACAACACAATCAATACCCTTACTTTTAAAATGACTTTCTGGTGCCACACGAAATGTTCCCATTTCATCTTGCATTTTCCCTGAATCAGCCCCATATTCAACCATTTTTCCAAGGATGCGTGGTTCCCTTTCCTACAGAATATGTACTAACATGCTCACTTTGACTAGGGTGTCTCACTGTTCTCTGCCCATCGCAGGAAAGAGCTAGGCTATGTATGCATGTTTTTATATATCTATGTAAATTAAAATATTCATACATCTCTATTTCTTTCTGTACTTCTGCATATACATAAAAAAAGATTATTTGGATTTCCTGCAATTTTCATCAAAGAAAACAGGGTTCATTCTAGCTTCTTTATATGTAACTTAACTATGAGAAACTGTACTTTTGTTATCTACTCATTCTATTTCAGGATACACAAAATCCAGTTTCCTAACCAATTCTTAACTAATACTTCTGTGAGACCCATATTTACTACACAGAGAACAATATTTGAATTTTTTGTTAGTCTTAGAATACATAATCAAAACACTTTTCCGAGTTACTTAGTTCTTTTCTTCCCCATTTAAGTCTGTCGTTATGCTATTCATTGTAATAGTTAGGTTCTTTTGTTAGTATCTGAATTTCATTTTGGAACCCCATCTCTCCCACAACCAGATTTTTATTTTTGGATGATATGTAAAATTTTTGAATCAGTTATATATTAAAAAATATATAGACAGAGAGAAGTCTCATTCCCCACTCATCCACATTATCTCATTCCCAATATGCTCCAATCTTTCTACTCTAATTCCTGGCCATTCTTCATAAGAAACCAATTCATTAGTTTCTGCTTTATCATTACTATATTTTGCATAAATAACCACACATGTGTATAATCTCTCTTCTACATAAGAGCAGCACAGCATAGAAAACTCTTCGTACTTTTCTCTTTTCACATACTTGTATCATAATCTTTCTTTCAGCTGCACAGTACTCCTTTCTGTGGCTGTACCATATTTTTTCCAGTCGTTCTCCTGTATGGGCACTTAGATTATTTTCAATATCTTACAATTATAAACATCCCCAAGTGAATAAATGTGAGCATATGGAAGGTTGTCTTTAGAGGAGATCTGTAGAGGATGAGATTGTTAGATCAAAAGTGACTATGTAGATTTAATAGGAACTGCCAACAGTTCTCCAAGAAGAGCTAAGCCAATGTGCATTTCCAATGGCGGTGTAGAATAAGGGGTTCCTTCCTAATTGTTTTGCAACAGAAGATAAGATGCTGTCATTAAAAAAAAAATTCATCATTATGATAATCAAAAAATATTATCTGTTGTTTAAATTTGTACTTCTCAAATTTTGTGTGAAATTAAATGTTTTCTGTGCATGTGTCATATTTACATTATTTCTGAGTTTTCCATTTATCTTTTCCTCATTTTTTTTTTTAAACCGTGAACTGGGTGCATAGGTTTTAAATGGCCTGCAAGTTAGCGGCCGTAGTCACTGAGCCACAGGGGTGCACCAGTTTTTCTCTTTTTATAATCAGGTGTTTGACCCTTTGTCCCTTAAAAGTTTGGACTTTTATTAAGAGTTCTTTATAGGGATATTAACACTTGCTTATGGTTTATGCTAAAAATACTATCTCCTAGTTTGTTAGGTATCTTACAAATTTTTTAATGAAGGCTTTTGCCATGCAAATTTTTATTTTTATATAGCAAAATTTATCAATCTTATATTGCTTCTGGATTTTGAGTTAATAGTGAGAAAGCCCTTTTAATACACCACGCAAAGTTAAGAAAAAAACCATTTTCTTTTACTACCAGCATCATGTCACTCTTAAGTATTTAGATTCTCAACCCATTTGGACTTTCTTTTTTGTAACAGCTTTACTGACACCATTATCACAACCAACTTTAGAACATTTCATCATCCCAAAGAGAAACGCTGTCTTTTTAACAGCCACTCATACTCCCCCCAAACTCCCTATTCCCTGGGGCAACCACTTATCAATCTATCACTGTAATTTGTATATTATGGACATTTCATCTAAACAGAATACAATATGTGGCCTCTTTTTTTCATTCAGTATGTTTTCAAGTTCCATCCAGTTACAGTATTTATTAGTAATTTACATAGCCATATAATATTTCATGACAATGGACATAGCATATTTTGCTTACTCACTTACCAATCAGTTGATGGACATTTGGGTTCTTTCCACATTTTGGCTAATATGAATAATGCTGTGGACATCTGTGTACATGTTTTTTTATGTTGTTTACTCTTGCACAATATTAATCTAATTCTGTCTCTTTCCAAATGGTTATCTGGGTAACCCAGATACCCCGGCACCATTTAGTAAAAAGTCCGTATCTACCCCAGTGATTTGAAATGGCACGTTATTATCTCTACTTCTACCTGGGTTTGTTTCTGGGATTTCTATTCCACTGCTCTTTTTAATTTTTATTTTTATGGCATACTGTTGTTAATTATGCCTGGTAGAGGTAATTCCTACTGGCAGTTTTTTTTCTTAGTCCCTTCCTGCCTATTTGTGAATATTTTCTTGGTACTTTCGCCATGATTCATTACATTTAGAAATTATGGAGAACTAATAACTTCATAATGTCATTCAAGTCTACTTTTGTGATTTCAAAATCTTAAAAAACTTTCCTCATGTAGATTTTGCATATTTTTCTAAAGTTTGTTCTTAAGTATTTAATCTCTGTTGCTTTTGTAAATGGGAGTTTCATTGCCTTTATGTCAACTAAGTGGTGATTACAGGCCTATTGATTTTTCTAAGTGAATTTATATTCTGCTACTTTACTGAAGTAAATTTATTGCTTGAATTAGTTTTACCTGTAATCCTCTAAATTTTCTAGCTATAGTACCATATAATCTGCAAAGATTATTTTACTTTTTTGCCCACTATTATGCCTTTAGTCAATCGTTAATCTAAGTGTATTAGTAATACCTCTATTACGTTGTTGGATATTAATAAAGAGAGTGGGCATTTTATTTTATTTTTTTGTATATTGCAGAACACCTCCCATTATAAGTTATATAAGATTTCTGGCTTTAGGATTAAGGGATATTGTTTATTATTTTAAAAAAGCATCTGCAATTTCTACTTTCTTGACTGATTCTATGTTTTATTCATTTTTATCATGAGTGATTTTTTTTTTAAGGCTCTTATCGATTGAGATAAATTATTTTCTCCCATATCTATTGATGCTACATTCCATATTAATAGATATCCTAATATTGAATTACAGCTGCATTCCTGGACAAAGCCATATTATTATTTAATATTATTTAATATTGAATATTTTTAAAAATCAAGAAATGTCAGCTTTCTCTCATCAGGTTTACGTATTAATACTATGTTTGCTTCATAAAAGGAATTATAAAGCTTTCTATGATTTTCAATGCTCTACGAAAATTTGTATAGTGGTAGAACTATCTGGACTTTGAAGCTGTGGTAGAATTTCTCTGTAGGTGCACACCAGTGGAGTAGTGCATTAGTCAGTAGCCTTTGGCCCGGAGTGCAGGCCACATATCTCAAGGACATAGCTTCAAGACCTGGGTTTGGGATGAACTGAGGAAAATAAGTGAGGTGCTTGTTCCTGCCTGTCTCTGCTAGCCTTCATTCCTGCCTTCACCTTTCCCTGGGGGTGAGGGAGGGGGAAGAAAACTCCTCTGTAAAATCATGATTTTTAGTGGGATAATTTAATAACATCCTTTATTTTTTCTACGCAAACTGGTATGTGAAAGTTTTCTAATTTTATATATAATACAGTATTTGTAACAAGTCACCATGCTGTACATCTCATTCCCAGAACTTGCTCAATGGTTACTTTAACCATCGTTAGAGCTTACTTGGCATATTTGCACTTTATTTCTTTACATGATCAAGCTAGCTAGTGGTTTGTCTATTCTGATAATTAAAATACACAATACAGATTAATTAATTAGATTTACTGCTTTTGTAATCTTTCCACCTTAATTTCTATTTTTATCTGTATGACCTCGTGCTCTCTTTAGATTTGCTTTTCTAGACTTTGTTTAGAGCTGGAAATCTAACTGAACTATTTTTACTTTTACAAACAAGTGTGTTTACTGCTATAAATTTCTGTCTTAGCACTATTTTAATTGAATGTTTACAGATTCCTATTTGAATGGTATCCTCTTCTGTCAAAAATGTAATATCTAGCTACCTCAGCTCATTGTTTTGTTCAGTCGGGGAGAAGTTGGTTATTAATTTGGCTCTCTTTTGTGGCTCTATTTCTTGCTGGATTCTAAATTTCCTCCCTTTGCTTTATTCTCTCACCACACAGATTCCAAAAGGGTGCTTTCTCCCTTCCTTATACGCTATTTGTCTCCTCTAGCAGTTATGCATTTTGAAGCTTATCTCTTCAAACTGTATGTATTTTTAAGACCTTACCTATAGCACCTACTCTGATTTGAACACTTAAAAACACAACAACCCAAAATTTCCCAGGGGTACACTTAAGTTATTCTGGCTAAATGTTTAAGTCAAGTTTAGCTTCTTTCTTTGTTTTGTACCCTCTGCTCACCTTCCCCCTTTGCCTATGCCTGTGCCTGCCACAGAGCTTGGGAAGTAACAGTGTCAGAGATTACAGTGAGATTTGCTAAATTTTTCCTTTTTGTTTAAAGTAATATTGAAGTCCTAAATTCTCTCAAATTACACTATGCCTGCAAATTTTGCACAGATGTATTTTATACTTTCTGTGTTTTTGAAGGAAAGTTGTTACTTGGTAGTTCTATGGTCATCGCTGTCTTCAGTTATCTGGAGGTCATCCTTGACATTTTGCCAACAGCTTTATGGACACACAGTTCATAAAGCACATATGCTCAAAGTATACTATATTCAATACTTCAAAAATATATTAACAGTTGTGCAACTTCACTACAATAAGTTTCAGAACATTTTCCTCACCCCATAAAGAAATCTTAGAGCTGTTCCTTCCTAATCCATGCATTCCCCCACCCAGACCTAGACAACCACTAATCTGCTATCTACAAACTTCCCTTTTCTGAACATTTCATATAAACTGTCTAATCATTTCTCAAATGGTGGACACTGGGTTTGTTTCTCTCTTTTGGCTATCATGAAAATGCTTTTAGGAATATTCATGTATGAGTTTTATGTATACATGTTTCGATTTCTGTTGGCTATATAGCTAATGAGTAGAATTGTTGAGTCAAATGGCAACTCTGTATTTTCCCAAATGGTTATTCAATTTTATACTTCCACCAGCAGCTTGAGAGTTCTAATATCTTTATATCCTTGCCAACATTTATATCTTATTAATTACAGTTGCCACAGTACATATGAAATGGCTATCTGTAGCTTTGATTTGCATTTCCCTTGATAGTAAATAATGATTATATTTCCATGTGCTTATTGGCCAGATTTATATCTTTGGAGAAATGATTACCCACATCATTTGCCCATTTTATAATTTTGTTAATATTGGAAACAATATGTGTTAGTGAGGCTGTGGAGAGAAAGAAACTCTTCAACACTGTGGGAATGTAAATTGGCGAACTGTTCTGGTAAGCAGAATTGATATTGTTGAAAAATTAAAAGCAGAGGTGTGCCCTGGTGGTACAGCGGTTAGGTCTGTAGCTTTTGGCTGAGTGTAGTCCACATACATCCCAAGTACCTGTATTCTTGTCCCCAGGCCAGGGGGAACCACCAAGATGAACATCTAAATAAAATTAATAAAATGTTTTAAAAAGGAAAAGCAGAAATTCCATATGACCTAGTTGTTCAATTTTGGGTATTTACCCTCAAAATCACAAAAACACTAACTGGAAAAGATAAGTCCACCTTTATGTTTATTGCAGCATTATTTACAACAGTCAAAGGCTGGAAACAACTTAAATGTCCAAAAACACATCAGCGTATGAAGATATGATTTATAAGCCCAATGAATACTACTCAGCTATTTAAAAAAATGAAATACTGCAATCTGAAACATGGATGGTACTAGAAGGAATTATGTTTAGTGAGATAAGAAATAAATCTGATGAAAAAGGACAGGCACTGTATGATTTCACTCATACTCACAGAGAAACCAAAGAGCCAAATAAACAACAAGAAAATAGCCTTTTAGTCTACAAGACCAAATTAGTTAACAGAAGGGAAGCAACAGGGTGGTGGACAAATTGCATAAAAGGAATCAATTATAAGGTAAAGGATAAGATTAAACAGTAAGTGGTAGACTTAATTTAGCATATAAAGATACTGATTTCTAATGATAAAAGCTTTAAACCTGTATGATATAATGCAATGCTACATTAGTAAAATTTAAAAATTAGATTTCTATTAATGAGTTGTAAGAGCTCTACATATTTTCCAATACAAGGTCCCTTAAGATAAATACTTGCAAATATATTCTCCCTTACTATGGCTTGTCTTTTCACTACATTGTGTCCTTTAAAATACGAAACTTTTAAATTTGATGAAATCTATCGCCTGACATATTTAAAAAGCAATTTCCAGCAAATACTTTATTCTCCTTTTTAACTAAGAAATGCATACTAACACTAGAAATTCTAGTGGCATGCATATGTACAAAAGAACAATGTTTCTTTCAGACTGACCAGAAGTTAGTCAAAGAATGTTATATGCTCTTTTTGAGGATTAGAAAGGCAGTTTTCAATAGCCATTGCTTAAATGAGTTTTCTGAAGGAAATTAGGCCACAAGGTTATAGATATTGAAAATTATTTTGAAAATGAGACAATAAAGTTGAATCAAAGACCAAAGAACTTAGAAAAGTGAAAATGTACATCTGATGTCATGAAAGAGCAACAAACAACACCTCTAAGAAACTTTATTATAGATTTGCTATAACAATGTTTGAGAATGAGTTCTTCCTTCTGTTCATTCCTACAATTTTAGGAGAACCAGATTATCTATAAAGGGAAATTCTTAGTCTAGCACTAGGTGTGATTCATATATTTATAATCAACAATTTGTTGTTTATTAGGACAAAAAGTTTTCTGTCTGTTTTGAGTATATGTATCCGTATCCTCCTTAGTTGACAAGCTATTCAAAATAGATTTCTGAGAGGCAGAAGGTAACTAATTATGATATAACCATCTAATCACTAACCACAAACAAATGAAAGACAATTCTTTTGCCAAACGTAAGGGCCAGAAAGCAGCAGTATTTGCTTAAGCATTCCTAAATTAGAGACATATTTAAATGTGTAAAATAACACTTTAGAAAATGCTTTACAGTCACACACAACATTCAATATCTGGAACACTTGTATAGTAAGTGACAAGGTCAGTGAATTAATCCAGAATCAATTGGTACAAAGCTAACTTAAGCAGCAGAGAGTAAGTATAGCTTACTTGCCTAACTCTTAAAATGACTCATCTCAATAAAAATAAAAGCTGATGATAATCAAGTTTGGTTCAAATTTATCAGTTGAAGAACAGATTAATCTAATTTTTGAGCAAGAACAACAAAAGAACAAGCTCTAACACAAAGGATTTACTATATGACAGCATAATAAATCAATAAGCATTCCCTATAAAGAACTCTTCTTTTAAGGGTTGAGAAAACAGACACAGGTAGGTTAAATAACTTCCCCGCAAAGTCACACAACTAGTGAGTGGCAAAGCAATAATATGAAGGCAGTAGTCAGTTTGGTCTAAGTCCCTATGTTTAATCATTTTCATATTTCACCTATTTCTCTGTGACTATGTAATTGTTTTTTGTGGCACAGGTTAGAGCATGACTGCTTCATACACCCAAGAACAATAAGCCAGTAGAAATTTAAAAAAGCAACATCCATGGTAAATCTGCAGGATTTCGTAAATGGATTAAGGGAGAAAGAAAAAAAAAAATGATGCCCACGTTTCTGGCTTGAGAAATGGGTGGGAAGAGGTGAAGTTTAAGATCAGAATTCTCTGAGATCAGGGTAGGGGAGCAGATACTCTTCCCTTTGCTGTCCTCAAATATTTTTTGGCTTTCAGAGCAGAGAAATACCAGGACTGAATGACTGATTACACCTTTAATCTACTTGAGCTAGTTCCATATGTGGAAACTGTTCCTTAGCAGCCAAGTGGTAAGTCCTTATCACCTTCATGAATAATTACTAATATTATTTTTGAATAAGATTTCTTTTAATAAAATACATTGTTAGACTTAAAACGGCACATTTCTTTTTCAAAGAGAAAAAAAGAGAAAGAAAATTTACATCCAGAAAAACACCTTGAAATGAGACTAGTTGACCATTCTTGTGCATGCTTTAGCCCTTCAATAAGAAGAAACTATTATGAATATCCTGCCAGTTTTGCCATTTAATTACAAATGAAAGGAGCAAAATTTTATTTTCTTTAAAGAGAAGACATATAATATATACATCTTGATATACTCTGGGATGTTTAGCTCTGCCCATGTATATCAACTTTTCCTTTCTATGTAGTACACCAGGCAAGCAGTAAGCCCTGAATCTCCTCCCCAGCAGTGGTAAAAGATTAACTTTGAGGGTGAAAAGCACAGCTTTCATGTATGTGAATATACACACGCAAAACAATTATCCAAGTTATTTTGAGAATGAATCAGTTATCTGTAAACAGGATTCAGATGTTTCAGCAGCATTTCAAGTACCTGGGTATATAATTTCAAGGAAGTAAGGACTAATTAATTATAGTGAGCCCTAACTAGATCAACACGATAGAGAAAAAGGACTGTTGGGCTACAGCAGGGATTGCCTGACTATGGGCTGCAGGTTGCTGGACTATGCTGAGTTCAGTAAGAGATTCATATATCGATCTATATATTAAGCATGACTATTGACCTTTTTGAAATTAAACAATTCTTTCACACTTGAAAAAGTTGGACCTTAACCTTGAAGACACAGAGTAGAGAGGTAACGTTAATCTCAACAAGAAAACAACTTGGCCGGGCCTATGGATTTGACTGTTTCCTTCTCTAGGACAGATGTAAGTATTAATACTGGACCATCCAACCAGCCAATTAATCATAATCTGAACTGCTTCTCACTCAACAGCCTTCTAATTATAATTTGGCTAGCTCATGCAAATTAATCTAAAGAGACTATATCGGTAATGCTGACGGAGGCAGAACTCAACTCTCAGAGTAAATTAATGACATTTAGATTTATTCAGTATCTGTAAACTCATTAACATATATGACCTGAACATTTGCTCCACTTTGTGTGTTTAAAAAAACAAAATTTCTTAGTACTCAATAGTGAGGCCCTAAACACTGGAGCTGTGTAAACCTACCAAAATATATGCATCTTGTGAGGTCTCAGGTACTACCACTCTTACTCCTTAATTTTCTAATACAGGGAACACCTAAAATACTATCAAGAGTTTTACACATATCCTCGATCAGTATTCCAAAACAACCACCAAATTCATAGAAGAAAAAAAAATCCTGTGTTCCAGTTACTTAAGTAATGTTTGTAGCTCAGGGAGACTAGAAGTTGTTCAGGAGTCTTGCAGATAAAATAAGATGTTGGAACGATATAATTATAAATTATTTAAGAAAGTTTTCAATTTTATTATACATATATCTGTAAGTATCCAACATTTTTATTGCACAAGCCAATAATTAGCTTAATTCTTATTAGAGACGCAAAGAATCTTCAGTTAGCTTTATCTATGCAGTACTAATGAAAATATAAACATATCTCTGACAAACAGCAAAAGAAATATAATTTCATAAAAAAAAAAAAAGAAAGACTTTTGATTAAAGAAAAGCAGTTTTTAAAAATAGTAGTGTTGGGTGCATTCTAGTGCCTCAGGCACTAAGCCAGCAGCTAGGGGGGAAACCATGTAAGCCCCAAGGACCTGAGTTCCCAACCTGGGACTGGGAGGAACAACCAAAATGAACAAACAAAAAAGCTGCTTCCTCACCTCTCTTTCTCCTTTCCCGACTTCATTACTGCCTGCCTTTCTTCCTCCCTAAAATATACATATAGATATAATATATAGACACAGTATGCAATATACGGATATATTATGTATATAGAATATATTATATGTATCTATCTAAAATTTTTCACTGTCAAGGACAGAAGAGAACTCTGCCAAGTGCATGAAGGGCCTATGAAAACGTGTTTTCAAATTTAGTTGGTGGGATTGAAAAATTGTGTGAACTCTTTGGAGGTCAATTTAGCAGGATGTATCAAAAGTTTTATAATGAAAATATCCTTTGATCCAGGCCAACTACTTGGAGGAATTTTATACTAAAAAGAAAAAAAATAAATAATAATGTATATCATAGCATTTTTTTTTTTAAAGACAGAAGAAAGGCAGGAATGAAGGCAAACAGCAGGCAAGAGGGAAGAAAGATTTTTATTTAGTTCACTGTTGTTTCTCCTGATCCTGGGTTACAAACCTCGGTTCTTGGGCTGTCTGTGCACTGCAGTCACACCTGAGCTACCAGGACACAAGAGTATTGTTGAAAAAACTGAAAAACTATAAAAAACTAAGTAAGCTTCAGAACTTCTTATTGCAGTCAAGATGTTATTTAAAAAGATTAATTTAATATTTATTGAGGTACCTTTGCTTTATAAAATAATATAAACCCATATGTAGAGGTTCCCCATTCCTCAGAAACATGACCACATACCCTACACACTCCCAAAATTACCAAAAGTTTTTCACCATTGTCTCAACCCTACCACTACTTGCCCTCACCTGCCATAGCCTCCACGCCTGCACCCGTTCCCTACTGGAAACTTCACTTCTGCTAATATCAAAAGGGTGTTTTTTGTTTAGTCTGTTCTTTTGATTTTTTTCTTTATATTCCAGTTTCATCCATGTTGTCACATATGATAGGATTTCATCTTTTCTGAGAGCTGTGTAGTACTCCACTGTATGTATGCATCACAACATCTTTAACCATTCATCTGACAATGGCACTTATTGAAAAGATTTTCCTTTCTCCAGAGTAAGCTCTTGGCTCCTTTCTCATAAATTAACTGAGCATATTTAATTTAAGTGAGCCTATTTCTGGTGATTCAGTTCTATTCAACTGTTCTGTGTCTCTGTTATACCAGTACTATAGAGTTTTAAACACTATTGCTTTGTAGTATAGCTCAATAAGTGGCAGTGTGGTACCTTCACTTTTGTTCTTTTTTCTCATGATTGCTTTGGCTAATCAGGATTGTTCTTATTCTATACAGAATTTAAAACTCTTTTTTTATTTCTTTGAAAAAGGTCAGTGAGATTTTGATGGGGATTACATTAAACCTGCATTTGTTTTAGGTAAGATGGTCATTTTAATAATGCTAATCTGCACAGCCATGAACAGCAGATATCTTTCCATTTCTTTGTATCTTCTATTTCTTTTAAGAAAGTCTCATTTTCAGTGTACAGTCCTTTCCCCTTCTTTGCTAAGTATACTGCAAGGTATTTGATTCTTTTTGCTTCAATAATAAAAGGGACAGCTTTTTTGATTTTACTCTTTTACCATATTGTTCATGTATCAAAATGCAACAGATTTTTGTGCACTGATTTTTCAGCCTGCCAGTTTACTAAACTCATTGCTTGATTCTAGTAGTTCTGTGATGAAGTTTTAGGCTGGACAAAGTCCTTTAACTCTAGCCATGTGTTGGTTTTACCACTCTCCCCATTACTGTGGCATCTTGGAACAGAGTGATTCTGTGCTGAGACAGATAGGTCTCTCCTATCTTTTATGGTGGCATAGGTACCCTCTCTTTGAGGAAATGCCAGTCCTGTTTCCTTTCACAGATTGTAGTAGCCAAAGAGATGCTTTCTTAGATGTTCTCTGGGGAGGAGGGAACCTGAATCTGAACAGTTTACCATACTGGAATCTGATCAATGATATTTTAAATGAATGAAAAAACAAACCAGACAAAATAGTATACACAATTTAATCTGATTTTATAATAAAAATACAAAATAATAAAATGCTAAAAAGAATGACATTTATTTAGTGATAACTATTTGTCAGGAAATTCGAAAATTATATTTTATAAAGTCTGAATGTATATATACCAAATGTTAATCTTGGTTTCCTCTGGCTCGTAGTAATTGATTTGGGCTAGCTTTCACATTTTTGTTAATATTTGTACTCTATAAGTGTATATAATGTATTCATAAAAATGTAAACAAAATCAATGCTAGGGTCTATACTTAAGAGAAATGTCTTTCAGACATTTGCACATAGTAAGCAACTGCTTATTACTGTCTAGGTAGAGATACTAAAAATGCAGTGCAACACAGAATTAAGAATTTAACTATAGGTATTAAAAATTACTTTAAGCCTAGTACTACGTATAGTTTAAGGCTATACAGTATTAGTCTTAAACCCTATTTTTAGTGATTTTTTTTTTCTCTTTGCCAGGTTTACAAAAGTTTTTAAGGGGTTTTAAGTGTTTTGCTTACTCAGTTCCAGTTTATTTCAAAAATAGTAATGGTTAACATTTATTGAGTATGTAAAGGTACTTGTTATGGCTTTATATCAACTTATAAACTGAGTCAAAGAATCTTATCATCTGTGCAACTGATTTTTTTCAATATAATGCAATTTATCACATTCTAATTTATTTAACTTTGAGCTTAATATTGAAGAAATCATTTAATATGTTATTGTTTTCTCCTAAAGTCACATACCAGGGAAGCTCTGAAAACTGTTTTAGAACTAAAGTTGCCATAAAGTATACACGTTATTCATAGGCAGAATTGAAGGCAACAGATAAAATGAAATTGAAGAACCTAGTTCACTAAAAGAATGTTTCTTACAGATAGTTGTTCAGCACTGGAATAGACCCTGTCACAGAGTATTCAATATGGAGATTCCTGACACCAGAAACATTCCTCGGCAATTTGGTGTGGTCAGGGTGTCAGCTAAGATTGATCATCTGTTTATTAGTCACGTTATACTGTAATAACACCTGCAACTCACTGGGCAAAACACTACAGATTCACTGGTCTTCTTGTGCCACGTTTGACTATCAGTCTGGTGACTCTCTAGTACAATACAGATGTTAGTAAACTAGGGGCCACAGCCTGTTTTAAGTCCCTTGAACTTTTTCATTTTTAAAGATTTGTGAAAATAACATAAAGCAACAACAACAAAAGAATATGTGAAAGAAATGGTATGTGACCTGAAAAGCCTAAAATATTTACTGTCTTCCAGGTGGAAACTTAGATATTCAGGTTACTTCAATCTTGTGGCCCCATGTTTCTTTCTCTATCAGGCTCCATCAATGAACACCTAGCCTTCATGTACCTCTCTTCTGCTTACACTCCAGAATGAGCCACACGGTATTACCTAACTGCAGTGGGGTTGAATAGTGTAGTATTCTAGACATACAAGGAAGCAGAAGAGTACTGGCACAGGAAAACAATGCAATTCTCCAGCACTACTTTATATTTTATCTAATTCAAAGATTCTATGATTCTAAATGATTCAATTACCATTTTCATTTTTAGTATAAACCTAATGAAATGGTTTAAAAACTGATTTAGAAAGAAAATCTACTAAAATATAGCACAGCTGGCAGTAAATGCAAAAATGCTTCATTCTGAGTTAAAACTAAGACAAAAGAACTTAAATATCATCTGAAGCATGCTTATTTAGTTTATACAGGCGTCAAGTTTTAGTATGACCACAATGCTACTAATGAATCATAAAAACTCAGTATTTTAAACATTAAATGATTTGGAAAAGAATTGATAGGTCTTGTAGAAAATTATACACACGTACGGATTTAGTAAATAAAAATAAATTGTTCTATGCCATCATCACTGCACGGAAAACTAGACAATTTGGTCATTTCAAAATTTCAACACTTTTCACTAAATTGATTTAGTAAGTTATGGAACAGCTGCAACCTGAATTGTACATGATTATAGTAAAATATTTTATAGTTTTTACAGCCAAATCTAATGGGCATATTAAAAGAGAGAACTTAAGAGTATCACTTTTTCCTTTAATTTAGCAAGTGAATGCTTCATTATTTAGTTTGAAAACTTCATTTACGGACTTTAGGATGTGATGTCCAAGGCCTTAGTCCACGATGGCCTCTAGGAATATGAAAAGCTGGCTAAATAGTAGAGGCTAATGGAGGACAATGTTGGAGGACTAGCAGAAATTGGGTTGTAGTTCTCAAATGTTATACATATTATGAGTGAACCTGACTATCTAAAACTATTACTATGTGTCGTAAATCAGTTACCTCAATAATAAATAAACATGCCTAGAGATGATGCTCAAAAGGTCTTACTGATAATCATTTCAAAAAATATCTTGGGCTTTAATACCTAACTGAAGCTTTCATCAAATTGGATCAGGTAATAAAATCAGAAATTTTTTATAAAATGAAATTAAGGCTATTATTTTTAAATATAGTCCAAGTGGTAATACAACTGAGGTTATCAACAGGAAATGGGATTGGGGGTGGGGGGAAGTGGTGGAAAGGCCCACTGGACAATGATGATGAACTCTTGGTGATTTGGTGGAGGGTAGGGTGTGTTGATATGTATGAGTCATGGGGAAACTGCACATGTGGGAAATCTATGCATATTAGTTTATTTTAATTTGTAAAACAAAGTCACCACAATAAAATACTGAAAAAACAAAAAAACAAAAAAACAAAAAACAACCCTCCCCAGAAGTCCACTTATAAAGAGAAGATAAAGCTTTAAAGGGAAAAAAAAAAAAAAAAATCACAATTTCAAAACTTAATCATAATGCCAGTGCCATTCCTTTCTTGCTTCTGACTTATGCTTCCTAAGAATCTTCTTAAATCTTCATTTAAATTGATAAATTAAAAAGGAAACTATATATATATACTATATATACATATACACTATATATAAAATAAAAATATTTTAAAAGCACACACCAGAGTTTAAATGACAGCAAAGGAAAACAAGAAATTCATCATCCCAGAATATTAATAGATTAGGAAGACTTGAAAACTTTTTTTTTTAAAAGGAAAGGCATAGGCAGGAATGAAGTTGAGTAAGTGGGCAGGCAGGAATAAAAAGGAGAGGAGGAAGAAGCATTTCTATTTTTAATTCTTATTTAGTTGTTCACACTGGTTGCTTCCACCTGGGCCTGGAATTTGAAATCAAGGGGTATATGACTTGCTCCTTCAGAAGGAGACTGATCTAACCAATGCTCCACCACGGCATGCCTGGTAAACAATATTAAGAATCTATGTCTCACAAGCAAATTACAAAATCTAGGACTGCCTTTTTATAAAATGGTATCAATTGGCAATATCCAAAAATGAGGAATTAAATAAGAGGATGAACCAAAATATATAATGAATGAACTTCTAAACAAAACTCACCAATATTTTGATGAGAATATTAACAGTTTCATGCTTTAATAAGATAAAGGGCATAATTCAAATATTCATGGGGATAATATTTCAGCCAACCAATGATAAAAGACAACCACCACTGAACAATGTCTATAATAGTAAAATGCAGATAGGAGATAGGTGGATTATGCTGTGAGGGGCAGGAAAATGTGAAGTTTGCCTAAAGTTTGAGAGGCATATCTCACAACGTAGCAATTAAGGTAATAAATTTATTTTTTTAAGACAAGAAGTGATGAAAAAATTACAAAATCAGAAAAATGCAAGATAAACCCAGTGATTTTTCCAACACCACAATATATCAAACCAGTATTAAGGAATAAACAGAAGATAAATAACGTAATCTTGGAAATCATCAATACCAGTGATAAAAGTATCTCAGTTTTAAGGTTTTATTAAACAATTTAAAAATGTCAATTGAAAAGCAATAATATCTAAGTCTTGTTTAATTGTCATTTTACTTAGGAAAAGGTAATATTAAAGCAAACTTCTGTGAAAGGTGGCAAGTATGGTCATAGGTATTACTGGCAAAAAAAAAAAAAATAGCAGTACTTTGAAGACATGATTATAATTTCAAAGTTTAAAAATACATTTAGAATGCCACCCAAGACCATGAGCACAAAGCCTCTCTACAGACACAACAAAACTTATCTAGGTATAAATAAATTATGACCTTCAAAAATAACTGAGGATTGGGACGCTGGCATCTCCACAAGGAGAAGTGATAGAGAACATAAGAAAGGGTAGGATATACCAAAACAAAAGTTTTACCAATATATTCCCTGGTACTGTGATCCAAACTTGGGAGGGACACCAGAGACAAGAGACTCTTCCCAGGGACTGAGGGCTTATTTCCACACATCGGGTGCCCAGGCAGCAGGGAACTACAAATGAGAGAGGTACAAACAAAGGGGCTTTTCTTTGGAGAACAGTAGAACTTTGGGGGCAGCATATGCAGGACAGAATAGGGGAAGCTGACAGATGAAATGTGCATGACCTTTTCTTTTTTTTTTTTTTTTCTTCAAGGAAAGGTACAAGCAAAAATGAAGGTGAACAGGGGCAGACAGGCAGGAAGGGAGAGGAGGAAGAAGTACCCTTATTTATTTATTTAATTTAGTTGTTCATCTTGGTCTTTTCCCTCAGGCCCTGGGATGGGAACTCAGAACCCTGGGATATCTGTGGACTGAGTCCAACAACCTCTACCCTACCAGGGTGCACCAACTGTTTTGTTTTCTTGAAAGAAAAACTTCATCAAGAGGAATAAGAAGAGGATAGCTTTCTAGTGAACAGAGATGCTGGTGGTGGGTGTCTTCTCCAGGTTATCTTTTGTCCGTGTGGTGCTGGCACTACTTGATTCCATATTAGAATAGAGTGAGGGTTCAAAATTCCTACCTCTCCACCATCAATAGTGCTTGTACAGATGTAGAATAGTTTGTTCTGGTGATGATGGTTCTAGAGGCCACCAGGGCAGCAAATGCAGCTTAGCAGCAGGCAACCATAGTATGCAACCCTTGCATAGGCAGTTAAGTGCTTTCCTGCAAAGCTCGATTTGTAGAGGTTTTCCCTAGGCTGTGGTAGCTCTCTCAAAAAAGGAAGACTCCAGTGGGCCCAAACAGCTGCCTTTCCCTATCTGGTCTGCTTCTGAAGCCTCCTGCCTGCTTTTTGTATAAAGTCCAGGCCCTCGCAGCTAAAGGTGCTTCCCTACGGACTATACTTACAACATGAAATTCTAGCACAAGGCCATTACATCAAGACATGGAAAGAAGGCTGCTGCTTAGCGTAATCCACAGAAATATACACAGCGTACAAAAAAAAACAAAGACGGGAATATACCCCAAATAAAGGGATCAAAATAAAACCCCAGAGAAAAATCCTAATGCAATAGAATTAAGCAAATTACTAGAAGATTTCAAAACTAAAGTCTTGATGATGCTCAATGATATCAGAATAATGGATGAACAAAATAAAATCTATAACAAAGACAGAAAATATGAGAAAGTTCCAAACAGAACTCTTAGAGCTAAGGAACACAATAGTCAAACTGAAAAACACGAGAGGGGCTCAATAGGAGACTCAAAGAAGATTTTGATTGAAACAGTAAGCTAAACAGATAGGGCAATGGAATGTAACCAAATAGACCATCAAGGAGAAAAAAGAATTAAAAGAAATGAAGATAGCATAGGAAACTTAGGGGATAATATCAAGAGGAACAACATTTTCTTCATGGGGTTTGATAGAGAAGAGAGAAAGGAGAAGAAATCTTAACTGAAGGAATTACAGTTGTGTATTTTTCTAACCTGGGGAAGGATACCCAGCTCTAGGAAGCCCAAGAGTTCCAAACAAAATACACCCAAGCAGATACAAACCAACACTAAATAAAATGACAAAAAAAATCAAGAAAAAGAAACTTAAAAGTAGCTGGAGAAAAATGAGTTATATACAAGGAAACCCCTAATGAGATTGCCTTATGGATTTCTCAGGAGAGGCTTCTAGGCCAGAATGGAATGTCATACATTCAAAGTGCTGAAAGAAAAGGACTTAACCAAGAATATGCTACCCTGCAAGGTTATTATGTAATATTGAAGTAGTGAAAACAAAAGTTAAAGGAATTCATCATGACTTAACCAGACTTAAAGAAATACTGAAGCGATTGGGACTAAAAAAAAATGAAACCTCCCTTAGAAGCAAGACACAAAAATATAAAATGGGGCTGGGTAGGAGAGTATAAATGTGGAATGTCAGAATGAGCTTGAGATCAATTTGCTTTTCAATTTAAAACAGATTATAAGCAAAACAACTATGAGATACCATCTTTCATATATGAAAACAGCTATTATGCCACAGATTAGAGAAAGGGACACTTATACACTGTTGTGTAAAGTGGTATAACCATTATTAAAAGCAATATGAAGATAACCTCAAAAAGTTGAAAACACAGATTTCATATAATTCCATTATCCCACTTCTGGGTATTTACCTGAAAAACACAAAACACTAATAATATAAAGAAATAGATATACTTGTATATTTACTGTAGTATTATTTATAATAGTCAAGAACTGGAAGCAACCTAAGTGCTCATTAAAAGATGAGTATATAAAGACGTGATAAATATACAGACTGAAATGCTACACGGCTATATTAAGAAAATGATGAAATTCAGTCATCTGGAACAAAAGGGGTGGAGCTAATGAGAATTATGCTTAGTGAAATAAATCAGAAGGACAAAGTCAAACATCACATGACTTCACTCATGTGGTTTATAGAGGAACCCAATAAACAAATGAATCAAATGAAAAAAACAACAACAGACTTTTAGTCTAAAGGATCCAAATTGGTGGTTACCAGAAGGGAAGGAAGAGGGCTGGATAAAAGGGGTCATGACAAAAGAATTGCATTGTCGGTGTTGTACTTACTGTATTATATTCAGATGTTGATTTGTTGACTTATAATGAAATGTTCCTTCAACTCATTTTTTTTTTTTTTTTTTATTAGAACAAAAACAAAAACACCATAGATTGGTTCCTCTGGGAAAGACCCATCCTCTGCCTTTGGGGGTGCACTCTGTAAGTTTTACCCACCGTCTACCTTCCACCTTTGCTTTCATTTTGTCACTTAGCCCTCACTTTGTCCACCTTCCACCCTTATTTTCACTTTACCACTTTGGCAATAAAACTTCTACCTGCTTTCTCAAGTTGACAAAAACAAAAAACACACAAAAAACCCTCAAAAGTTGTTTTCAATGTGCAGTGGGGTTAAGGAACCCCAATGGAACACCAGAAGAGGGAGGGACTGTAGACTGGGACTGTGGTGAGGGAAGTAAACACTCCTTTTCTAAGTAAAAATAGGATCATAATGACAGATTTTTCCTTTTTCCTCAGGTTCCAAAATGATTCAACAGTGTTAGTCCTTGTGCTTAATAGACGCTTTAATATTTTGTTCACATGGGTTTTTTGCATTGTTATTTTTTAAAGAATTGTGTTAAATGCATTCAGTATCAACAATCCAATTTCATCCCTTACTTGTCATTGATCCCTTTTACCTGATGTGTCCATCCCCTCTCCCTCTTAACCACTGACTTGGTCTTATAGACTAAAAGCCTATTTTTGATTTGGGTCATTCACTTGGTTTTTCTGCATACCACAAGAATAAAATCATACACTCCTCCATCTGATTACTTCACTAGGCACAATTCTCTCTAGGTCCATTCATATTGTTGCAAAAGGCAGGAGATTATGACTAATGTTCGAGTGCTATACGCAGGTGGAATGGTCTGAGTTTTCCTCCTAAGATTCATTATTTTGATATTCTAATGCTCAATGTGATCTATTAGGAGGTAGTGACTTTGGGAGGTGTTTAAGTCATATGGTCATAATCCATGGAGTCCTCATAAATGGGATTAGTACTCATAAAAGAGAATCTACAAAGCTCCCCAGCACTTTCCGCCACGTAAGGACACAGCAAGCAGCTGGCATTCTGCAACCTGAAAGAGGGACTTTGCCAGAACTCAAGCATGTTAGTTCCCTGGATCTTGGACTTCAAGACTCCAGAACTATAAGCAATAAATTTCTGCTATTTATAGACCACCCAATTTATGGTATTTTTATTACAGCAGCCTGAACCAAGGCTAACATATTTAAATACCTAACATTTAAATGAATTAAGTCATTTAATTCTCAAAATATAACACACTGATATAGGTATACATTTATCTTCATTTTACAGATGGGGGAATGAAAGTAAGAAAAGTTTCGAAAACTGTTTTAAGCTATTAAATAGAAGGGACAGGATGTTGTTCAAAGTATTCTAAGTCAGAAAACTGCTGTCTAATAAGTTACCTACTAGTCACATGAAGCTATTTGAATTGAATTTTTAAATAAAATTTAAAATTCCCTTTTTCAGTATTATATTAGTCACCTTTCAAGTGCTCTATAGCCAAATGTGGCTAGCAACTACCCTACTAGTGCAGATATGGAACAATTCTATGACAACATCTGTCTATTGACAATCTTAGTCATAATATCACATACCTTGCTAGCATATGAAAACTGACACGTGCTTCGAGAATTGGCATTACACTTGAACCAATTAATCTAAAATTCAATATTTTCTGTGTTTTATTGTTATTTTCTCCCTAACTAATCATTTAATTACATTTACTATACTGGATTCCTACCACTCCATGACTCATTTGAAGAATTATAGGTTAAATGCATTCTAAGGTCTGGTATTGAAATTATTTTGGACTCTTATTCATTCCTTTGTATAAAGGTCCATGTGTTTTGTACAATGATTACTAACTATAGTAGTCTCTTATTATCCATGGATATTTTGAGATATCACATCGATAAACCCTCTATTATAGTTATATATCGTTAAAATTGTTCTCGTTTATTATCGCTAATTTCTTAACTATGCCATGCTTATTAATTAAACTTCATATAGGTATGGATAGGAAAAACAGCATATATAGGGTTCCATACTATTCATGGTTTCTAGCTACACTTGAAGTATCCTCCATGTATAAGGAGGAATACCTGCTGTTTAAGTATTGGTGTCTGTTATTTCTATCTATTAAATGCCCTGTTCCTCTACTTTTTCAGGTAATAGCACCACTTGTCACTGGCCTTACTGTACACCTGACTTCACCACTTCTAGCCTCAGGGGGTGAGAATAGGACCTAGGCACTGAGTATACTTCCATCTCTTACCATAATTCAGGGTCGAACCTGTGATTTAAGCAAGATCTTCAGAATGTGCCATAAGACAGTCCCTACCATTAGTTTATTTCTATTGGGATCAAGAAACATTAAGGACCAAGTAAGTAAGGATTTTTAGTAACCAGTTTTTTTCCTGGCCACATGGATGAAACTGTCCATAGAATGCCTAAAAGGAAAAAAAAAAAAGTCAGATTACACGGGTTGACGCCTGGATATAACTGTCCCTTAAAATGTTGTAGTATATTCCTCCTTTATTCAAGTTAGTATAATTAGGATTGCTATCACTTAAAATTAAAAAAGGAGACTAATCCTAAGTAACCCACGATGCTATTTGGGATTAAATGCTATTGGGGTTAAATATGACTGGAAAAAAGGCTATCACTAAAAGAAATGAGTGTATAACTTCCTAATTAGTAAAGCAAAAGTACAACAACATGAAGTAAACCAACAACAAAATACTACCTTAAGATAACTATATTGCTATATCAGAAGTGACGAAAAGAGGGAAAGAAGGAGGGAGGGAGGAAGGAAGGAAGGAAAGAAGGGGAGGGGTGGGGGGGCACCGTTGGAGGGTAGAGGGGAAAAGGAAAGGCATCATGGACTACCAGTTCTGCGTATCTGAAGTAGAGTGAAAGAAGGGCTTTCAGGTTTGTGTCCCAGTTTGAGGGGAACAACCAACATGAACAAATAAATACATGTTTTCTTCCTCCTCTCTTCCTGCCTGCCTGCCTATTTGCCTTCATTCCTGCCTGCATCTTTCCTTTATTAAAAAAAAAAAGAAAAGATAAAGAAAAACAAAAAGGGGCTTTAAGGGTTTTAAAGTCACTGATTAAGAAAAAAGGTTCTGGCACATCCAGTGAGTGGCTCAGGTGGCTCAAGTGTAGGTCTTGTAAAGCCCAAGGGCCTTGTTTTGAGAGGAGAAAAAAGGCTATATGATCCTATGTTTCAGTGTGTCTTATGCTCCTCAATCTTTAAACAGGGGATCTTTCCTACAAGTGTAAAATATATTTCCAAAAGAAGCTACAGCAATATGATGTAGGGATACAGATAACTGATATAAAATTGTAAAATATAGAGAAACTAAGTACTGCAATTTTAATAGTTTTTATCCATCCGAAATCTAATGAATATTGCTCTAAAATGTCAAATTAGATTTTTGTTTCATTAAAGTTAGCTGTAAATGATTCTGTCTCTACAACTAAGAAGGCATCTAAGTTTCTTAATCATCTTTTCACACTAAGTATTTAATAAAGAACTTGAAATAACAAATGTAATAAACAATCAATTATTCCTCCTGATTACAAATTAGTGTAATTTATCATATGCATTATTTTTTAAACTATTTAACTGAAATATAATTCACACAAAATGTCTAATTCAGTGGCTTTCAGAGTATTTAGAGTAGCACAATTTTCACCACAATCAATTTTAAATATTTTCATTATTCCTCAAAGCGATCCCACTCCCCTCAGTCATTATCCTCCTAATCCCAAGCACTCCCATTCCTCCATCATAGGCAACCACTAATTTACTTTATATCTCTATAGATCTGCCTGTTCTGGATATTTTATATATGTGGAAATTTCTTTATTCCTCTTGTAGTATTAATCAATTCTTCATTTCTTTTTGTTGTTGTATAATATTCCACTACATGGATATATATACACACACACACATCCATCCATATATTTATGTATTACACACACAAACACACACCTGTATCCACACCCCACATTCTGCTTATCCTTCACCTGCTGACTGACACTTTAATTGTAAAGACTGACAAGTTTTGTGTGGCCTTAGATTTTCTTTTCTCTTGGTTATATATCTAAGAACGGAATTGCTGGGTTAGATTCCTGTTTAAGTTTAAATTGTTTGAGGGACAGTTAGAGGTTTTCCAAAGTGATAGCACGGCTTTATATTATTTCAATGGTATATGAGTATTCCATTTTCTCTACATCCTTAACATTTGTGCATTTCCCAAATGGCTGATAATGGCTAATTTTCTTTTAAAGCTGCTTCTAAATGTGATAGTAGGATCATGTCATCAGTACAACAAAAGGATGTCTATTTGCTAACATAGAATGCACATGGGCCACAGACCATCCTGCTTGTATTAATTTACTAGGGCTACAGTTACAAAATTCTACCACAGAGAGGCTTAAACAAATGAAACTTATTGTCTCAGAGTTCTATAGACTAGAAATTCAAAACCAAGATTTTGACAGAACTGATTTCTTAAGAGGGGATCTGTTCTAGGCCTCTTCTTGATATGTAAGATGGTGGTCTTTAGTGTGACCTCATTTTAACTAATTACATCTGTGATAACACTGCTCCCAGATAAGGTCACATTCTGAGGTACTGGAGTTAGCACTTCAACATAATAGGGTTTTTTTGGGGTGACAGGGAGGGGAAGAGTTGCACAATTCAACTCGCAACAATGTTTTTTATAAATAGATTTTAAAAGGTGATGTTGGAAGAAATGACACACTGCTCTATTTTACACTGCCCTTTAAAATTAGATCTTACTTTGTCCAAATGCCTTTTTCAGAGACAATGATTTCTACTGGTACTATTTTAAACATCTTCTAACACAACAAAAACATGGGATCTTACACATGGCTTGGCTCAGAATCTGTCCCCATCCATGCAATCAATGCAAGCTAATACAAGTGGTGGTTCTCAAAGAAATATTAAGACTCAAAAATAAAAAGATTCTTCTAAATTTCAGGATCATTAACATTATACCGGCTTTCATATGACTCTCTCCTTCACTGCCTTACTTTTCCACTGTAACTTGTTGTACGCTAATGTTTATTTTTCAAGCATGAAAACTTTTATATAGCATTGTTAAAAGTTTTAAAGACTAGAAATAAAAACATAAGATTCTTAAAGATATATTGAACTTATCCCAAATTACAAATCAAAAAATCTGTACATACTATACTCCATTAATAGTTAACTGAAATCTAAAGTTAATGCCCCCCAAAATTCTATTAATAATTTTCCCCATCTAACTTAGTTCCCTGAAAGTTTGAAGCTATACAGTATATAATTATATTTGTGAAAAACAGCTTCAATTGCTGCTAAGGAAAACAATAATAACAATAATCCTCATTATATTGTTACTTTATGAACTACCCAAATATTTAGGCTTCTAGTTACATATTCAGCACATTTTAAGACAGTTATGTGTCATTAAATAATAGAATCTGGCATACACTGCTGGAGTAGCAGTTTGGTCAGGCACCGTCAGCTGGTGCTGTCCACATACATCCCAATGATGCAGGTTCGTGTTGGGGGTGGGAGGATAACCAAGATGAACAACTAAATAACATGAATAAAGTGTTTCTTCCTCTTCTCTCTTCCTGCCTGCCTATCTCTGTTTGCTTTCATTCCTACCTGTCCCTTTCCTTGAAAAAAATAAAATAAAAAGTAAAGAAATGACAAAATCTGACTTTTAAAAGAGCACTGCTTAAAAGTGAAGTCTAGGAGTCTCCTAGTGGAGCAGTGGTTAGGTCAGTTGCCTCCAAAGGAACAAGTCCCATACTCCTAAGGTTCTGGTCCTGGGCCTGGGGAGAAACAAGTGTGAACAACTAAAATAATAAAATAAAGATGTTTCTTTCTCCTCTCTCTTCCTGCCTGCTTGCCTACTCACCTCCATTCCAGTCTACACCTTTCCTTTAAAAAAAAAAAAGCAAAACAACAAAACTGAAGTCCAATAAAGACATGAACAAAAACAATAAATTACCTACAGTTCAATAATTTTAAAAGATTAAAAAACGGGCAAAAAATCTTGATCAGAAATTTCTCTAGAGAAGATGTAAAAAGGCTAAACAAGCACATGAAAAGATGCTCAACATAACAAATCACTATGAAAATGCAAAGAAAATCCACAAAGAGATATCACCTTATTAAAAGCAGGAAAAAAGCAGAAAGTAAGAAGTACTGCTGAGAATATGAAATGATGCAGGCACCAAGGTAAATAGTACAATGATTCCTCAAAAACATTAAAATAGAACTTCAATGATACAGCAATTCCACTTCTGGGCATATACCCAAAAGAACTGAAATTGAGGTATCAGAAGTATCTGTCTACCCATATTCATATCTGCATTACTCACAACAGGCAAAAATGGGAAAAATGCCAAATGGCCGTCAATAGCTGAATAGATAACGAAATGTGATCTATTCAGGAAGCTTAAAATAATGAGATAGTCTTAATCAGATTCTCATACAAGGAGGCCCCAATATTTCTGAATCTTAGCTTGCCTATGATTCATATTACTTGAAAACTCGTAATATTTACCAAATTAAGTCATACTATAATTCTATATTAGTAATAACATTAACAATAACTTCTCTCTACCTCTCCCTTCCAGAACTGGTATTACTTTATTATAAAGAGATCTGACAATACTAAGGAAAAAAGGGAGATAAGCTGAGGATAAAAGATAGATATTTTTAATTGTGGTATCTCTAACTTAGAAAAAAATGCAAGTTTTGACTGTGCAGGTTCACTCTTCATTAAATATATGATAACACACCCACTACCAAGTTTCTAATAGTCCTCCATCACTGTTCATCAGACCTCCAGTACCCCTTGCTTTCACCTTCTATACCCCTTCTTCTCTGTTAACTTCAGTTCTGTTTTGAGAGACAATTTAAAAATTAATTTTCTAATAGCCACAAATGAAGTATGAAAGGACTAAGTTTAACAGTATAAAGAAGCAGAGGTAGCATTTATAAATGCTTCAAGAAAAAAATCAGCCCTAGTAACAATAAGGCAAAGAAATCAGTATCAACACCACTTTGCTCAAAAATGCCTTAAGTACCTTTGACACAAGGACAATATTCAGACCCTTTAGCTTGGCATTTAAAAGCCTCTACAATTTTACCCAAACTTAAACTTCTTCCACTTTCCTCCTCCTCTCCACCGTTATTTCCCCTCATCCATCCTATACTGCAGTCAAGCTAAACCATTCATCTCCCACCCACTGTACTCAGCAAATTTCTCTTTTTCTAGAATGCCTTTCTACCTATTTTCCTTCTGCTCAATCACACTTATTCCCTAAGTTTTAGTTCAAACTCCAGCTCACTGTTTCTTCTATTTGTAGTGTTCACATTTTTCATCTACTTTCATCTTCACAACTTTCTATAAACTCTCCAGTGAAGCCATTCTTCCTTATTTTGAAATTCTCAAGTATTTATTATCTCATATGTTCCATTTGGCCAAGTTCTCATTCTTTCAGTTAAAAAGAAACAAATGAAAAGTCACTAGCTCTTGAATTTTGAAAAGCACCTGCTCCATAAATTGGACAAACCTTAATAATCCAATGTAAATCATGGTTCTGTGGATAATTTATGGTAATTTCTTCCAATTAACAGGCCATTTCATTTCTCCACCTATTGTACGCTTAGAAAACAAATTACAGTAGCACACTTGTGACAATAGCTATTTAAAAGCAGCATTTCATTAAAAAATACACTTTGAATACATGCTGTTTATTGGATATCAATTAAAGCTCAATAAAGTTTCCTTTGAAAGTTCCTTCTCTCTCTCTCCCTATCCTTATCCAAAGTTTTTTGAATAAAACATGATTAATTATATTTAAGATTAATTATATTTAAGTATGATTAATTATATTTGAGAGTGTGGCTTGGTATTACAGCACATAGAAAAGGTGGCTAAAGTTTCTGGCTAATGGATATATCACGACCTAATAGTTAATTAGGATACAGATAAATTGCTATCTTTCCAGCCATTTCTTAACCTATTTCTTAATTAAGTGCCATTGGTGCTAAAAGGTAATCAATCAAATGAGCAAATGTGAATAACTCGGTACAAGATCTTCCACCAAAAAATTTGTGCCTATTATTTATATATGCATTTTCTCTCATCTTTCAAAGTTATGCAATTAACAGCAACAATAACAAAAAAACCTCTTAAAACCCAGGTAGGCATCTCTGACACCTCTCTTAAAACACAACTCCCCCACAAAAAAAAACCTTGTCAGAAGTGCCTTATTTGCAAATGCAAGCTATTACCAAATCCCAATAAATAGAACATTAATACTACTACTCTATTGCCTTCTACCATAGCCTCAGAATCTCAAAATACTTCTTCCACTTTCCTCCTGCTCCCCATATATTTTTGCTCCTTATTTCCAAAGATCTTAATGAATCTCTATTCTCATTAGACTAAAACAGAAATAAGCAGCTCAGCTTTGTTCACTGCCACTTACTAGAACTATGTCCTGGGACTATCCTATTTTCAGAAAACTATTTCAATTTCCATTCCCATGGTCTCCTATTCCAACAAGACTGTCTACCATGCATATTAAGAAATGTACTCTGCCTCTATCATCACTTTAAGGAGATGGATGATGTTAGACTATCAGGTCAGATAATTTCTCTCCAATTTTAACTAGGAACTCACTGTACCACTTCAACAATGATAATGAGTTTGGGTCACAGAGCAACACCAGCATCCTGCTAGAAAAACATATTACAATGTGCTTGAACTTGAAACTGCTTTAAAGAATTACAAAAACAAAAAACTTATTTCCAGGCCTTGTTCCTGGAGATACTAATTTAGTAGGTGGCAAGTAGGTACTTAAATAAATAATCTAGGTTAATATTAAGTATGATGGCCATACTTATTTATTGTCTAAATAAGAGTGTACTACCAAGTGAAAGAGGGCACTATGATAATTATGCCAGGACAACAGGCATAAGCTGGGACAGTTCAGAGCAAAATGGTGACTACCCTATTTGTAAGGTAAATTTGGAAAACAGTGACGAATGAGTTTCTCTCTAATTCTCTTAAAGTCATTTTTACAGTGCTTATATACTTAACAAAAACATATTATACAGAATACAGAGCCTAAATATTAAATAACCTTAGTATGCATAAGAGCTATACAAATATTTAGGTTCTCAGTCTACATAAAATCAACGGTTATCAATAACACATGAGAAAATGCTCAACATCTTTAATCTTTTAGAGAATGCAGATCAAAACCCCAATGAAATATTACTACACACCTGACAGGGCAGCTATTGTAAAAAAGGACAGATAATAACTAGCACTGATGGAGAGATCAAAACCCTCTTATACTGCTGCTGGGAATGCAAAATGATACAGCTAGTCTGTAAAACAGTTTAGCACAGTTACTCAAAGGTCTACATATACACAGACACACACACACACACACACGTGTATATATAATATTTACAGCAGTATTTCATAATTATCAAGAAGTAGAAACAAAAATGCCCATCAATTGATGAACTGATTAAAAAATGTTGTATATATAGACACTGGCACATTTAGATACTGGCACATTATTTAGTTATAAAAATGCTATCACACAGTTGTAACTTAAAAAGTTTATACTTAAGACAGTTATAACAAGATGGCATACTGTATGATTCCATGTATATGAAATACCCGAAAGAGCCATATCTATAGAGATGGAAAGTAGAGTGGTTATCTAGGGCTGGAAGGGAGAATATGAAGAATGACTGCAAATGGATAGCTTCTTTTTGAAGAGATGATAAATGTTCCAAAATGAGATTATGGTGATGACTGTATGACTTTGTAAATATATTAAAACCCAATGAAGATAAACTTTAGGTAAATTTTATGGTATGAGTATCATATCTCAATTAATCTATTTAAAAATACCTACAGAAAAACATCCATATTGGCCAATAAATTTCAATGTGATTTATGTATTTATAAATACCCATATGGGTTTTTTAAAAACTCATACCACATTTTGAAATTTTATAGACACTTATAACAGTGCTTGATCAAGAGCATCTGATGAACTCATATTCAAATATCTGTTGATGGAAGCCAAATTCAATTCTCATTATTTTGGGTATCATAATATATTTGAAGAGGCAGATTCTGAGGTTCCTCAATCCCAATTTATGCAACTGCCTGCCACACATCTCCAATTCCTGCCTACTACTCCTTTCTAGATACTGATTTGGAAACATTATTGCCAATCTATATCTGTTAAAATTCATGCTAATTACTGTTATTTCACTTTGGTCATAATACACTTATTGTGGTAGTAAAAAGGACAAATCTTCTTCCAAAAAAGTGGAACCAATTATTTGTGCTTCATTTCAGTATATGAAATATATGGAATTACCACTAGGCCATAAACTTTGGTTTAGAGAGACTATTTCTGATACAAAGAAAAATAATGTAGGTAACCAGGAAAACTATTTATGGAATGGATGTTGAGCACTGTCTACAACAAACTAGCTATTAAAATGTTCTACTTCACAGTGCACTCTCATGGTCTAGTGGATAAGGCCAACCGGATGTAGTCCTGGTACATCCCAAGGGTCCAGGTTTGAGACCCAAGGCCAGCAAGAACAACCAAGATGAACGACTAAATGAATATTTCTTCCTTCTCTCTCTAAACAAAGGGGAAAAAAAAGTTCTACTTTACTGATCATTCTAAGAGTAACATTATAAAGTTTAGAAAAACAATGGTATGGAGTCTTGCAAGTGTGACAACTGACTTTGAAATATTCCCCAATAAAGGACCTGCATTAACTTTTGAGGCTTAAAAAAAAGAAACTATTAACTGATATGATTAAATCCTAAAATGATTTAAATTTAATATACTACAAAGTTGGACTTGGAATTTGGAGACCCATATTAAAGTTCTAATTGAGACATTACATGGTTATGTTAATTTTGGGTAAATAGTATCCTTGAAGCATAGGAAAGCGCTATGAAAGAAAGGAAAGGCAAAAAAAAATGCTTGTATTCAAATTTTATGATAGAATGCATAAAAACAATTCAATCAATGGTTATTTGAACATTAACTTTCATTTGGTTTATTCCAACCTATCTTTAAGTAAATCTGTCCAAAATCTAGGGGAAATATGAGACGAGAGGGAGAATGGGAAATGTAAGTTGACTCCACTACGTCATGAGCTTCCTGAAGACAGAGGTATGTCTTTAAGGCGTAACTTAATTAGTAGACATTTCTGTGACTTAGTGTACTTTCACCAACAAGAACATTAATTACATCCATCTTAGTTAATGGCATTTCTGTAAGTTTTTTCACAAATGCTACATAAATCAACAAAAGACATAAGGAAAAATGAGCAAGTTTTTTCTAAAATTAAAGCATAGGTGGTAGATGCCAATAAAGGACAGGTAGATACAAACGACATTTAGTATTTTTATTTAAATGGAGGTTTTTGTTTTTGTTTTTTTTAAGGAAAGGTACAGGCAAGAATGAAGGTCAGTAGACAGGAAGTCAGGAAGACAGAGAAAGAAACATTTATTTTATTTAGTTGTTCATGTTAGTTGCTCCAACCCTTCACTTCCGTAGGACCTCATCCATAGGTCCATGGGATATATGTGGACTATGCCTGGTGAACTTATCTACCAGACTACCAGAGCTTATCCAATAGGCCACTAGGGCGTGCTGAAGCCTTTAACATTTAAGTTAATACTCCTAAATTGTTACCTATTTTTATCATTGTTCTTCCATTTCAGTAGTGAGGTATGTAACTGAAATTTTCTGTAGCAGATACATGCAGTTTTCAGAAATGCCATACTTAATTTTAATGTGTCAAAAATACAGGTTGAATACTAGACTTAAAACACACTTTAGATGCACTATGGTGGAGTAAGGGTTGGGCATAGTCCACATACATCCCAAGGTCCTGGGTTCACATTCTGGTACTTCAGCGAACGGAGATGAACAACTAAATAGAATAAATGCTTCTTCCTTCTCTCTTCCTGCCTGCATGTCTCTGCTCACCTTCATTCCTGCTTGTACCTTTCCTTTAAAAAAAAATAAATAAAAAGCTATGGTTTATGTACACTGGACATTGATTCCATTCTTAATTTATCATTGAACTTAATAAAACTTGAAAGCTAGAAAATATAAAATTTTAAATTTGAGTCTTTAAAGAGGCATTTCAAAATTGTAACAAGTGTAAGTGATAATCTTTAGTGAAAACAAGCAAAATCAATTCATTACTAAAAAATGGTAATCTTTCTGGTGAGAACATAAAGCTTATGTCAGACTAACACATTCTTTAAAAAACTTCTACTTCTAAAATTCAATGACTTCATATGCTGAAATGTTAACTTCTAAAAAAGACATCTTTAATTATACCCAGTAGAAATATCTAATTACCTGAAGCTAATCAAACAATTAGGAAAAACAGGTTAATTCTAGCTTCAATAAGATTACTCAAAACTTTTTTAAAAAGGGAATGATCCTTTGTACCTGCTCTTTACATTACTTAGAACAGCAAATCATAAAAGTTTGACAGTATTTTGGCTATTTATGATTAACAAAAATTCATGAACTAAGAAAGAATGGAATAAAGTAATGAAGAACTGGGTTTTGTGTAGTATATTGGATGTTAACAGATATTTCTAATTTAAAGATTTAAAACTTACTCTCAAATACTGTTGAGATTAACACAGCTATATTTATAATAACTGAAACAGTCCAGAGGTGTCATCAACAAAATAGAAAAATAAATGTATACACAATAAAATAATCTTTAAAAAAAAGGAACTTCTTAATAGATACAAAATATGTATAAAAATGCTGAGTGAAAGATATCTTACACGAAACAGTACATATGTATGATTCCATTTATTTAAGTCTTAGTACAGGAACATATATGGTGGAAAAGAATCAGAACTCTTGAGAATTCTTTTTTAGGGTGATGGTAATGTTCTCTATCTTGATAGATATATGGATTATAGGGATGTATTGCAATTCATCAAAACTCACTGAATGGTACATTTACAAGCTATGCATTTCCCGTATGCATATCTACCGATAAAAAGTAAACAAATTAAACACTAGTTAATGATACGCATGCTTAAGTTTTCAGGAGTGAAGCAGTAATTTACTTTAAAATGAACCAAAAAATAAGATGAACTGACAAAAATAAAAGCAAACAGAACAAAATGTTAATTGTACAACTGAGTAAATTTCAAATTTTGTGTTTGCCTGGAAAATTTCACTGACCTCTTAAAAGCAGCCCAAATGCTAGAAGACACTAGGTGCCATGTCTGTGTACAATTAGAAAAAGATTTTGAATTTAGCATTCTATATTATAATAAGGTATGATGGCAGAACAGAGATTTTAGGCATAAAAGGTCTCAAAAGGTTTACTTCCTAAATGATCTTTCTTCAAAAAATCCCCCAGGATATTGTCTAGCAAAATTAGTGCAGAAATCAAGAAAAAAGGACCCCTAAGATCCAGTCTACAGTTGATTTAAGGCAGGAGGGCAGTGAAGGGAAGTCTCAGGATGAGGGCAGAATATAAGAATTAAAGAGAAACTGATGAAACGAGACCTCTATAAAATAGAGACTAAATAATTTTGAATATACTGAGGTACTATTGTTTGTCAACTAGTAAATTAAAGACAGTAAAAACTCCAGGAAAAGTGGAGAAGAAAATTTCAGGAAATTCATGCTTCTAATGTGTACAAAGTGACATTTTTAATAAATTGGTGGAAGTATAAAAAATCTGACTTTTGGTGCTAAGAACACTGCAATTCTCTTCAAATGACTCATGAATACTGATAATAAAACAGTAAGGGATTGTCTGACTTTTATGTGTCTGCATTGTTTTGATTTTTTCAATTAAAAAAGTACAAACTTTCCAAAAAGTTAATTTTAGAACTAAAGTAGTTGGTTGAGCTTTCTATTCCAATCAAAAACAAAACAAAACAAAACAAATTAAAAAAAAAAAAGAAAGAAAAAGAAAAAACTTACAACCTGTTGAGTATACTGAATAATAAACATGACATGGGTTTCACTTCGAAGGACATGAAAGTTAACAAAATTATCCAAGTAAAAACACTTTTATCTGGGCATTATTTTCTCAAATCAACTTAATAAAATGTTCTAAAATGGGGTTTAAAAATGTTCTTCAAAACATTTCTTTTTCCTGTGGTTGTACCATCTTGAGGAAGACAAAACCTAAAGTCACAAAGATACCATTATGGTCTGGTTGTCTACTTCTGTGACAAGATCTAATATGCTGTGGAGACTGAATCTAGTTTCTCAGCTAACAATATGGAATACCACCTGGCAAATCTAAGGTAGCTATACTAAATATAAATAGCCAAGGATAGTACAAAGAGGAGATAACTACCCACAGAGGGCACTCATAGGTTATATCACCACTCTTCTTTTTAAGGACAACTGGGTCAAGCAGGAGAGTCTTGGGTGAGGAAAAGTCAAGTCATGGGCCTTACCTATACATACTTTAGTTTCTGCTCTTTATGGGTGACAGGGGAGGGAAGAGGGGCAGGATACATTAATATTGATGAACCTTTATGGAAACATTTCATTTGTGCCTGGAATCAGATTTCCTCTTCTCAGACTATGCCTATCTTCTTCCCCTCTAATATATATATTTTTTAATCTGTTTAATCTGGAGACAACTGAAATAAAGAAATAAAATGTCCCTTAGGAATGTACTCCTTTCAGTATAATAATTTAAGCAAAGTTTAAATAGTCATCTGCTTGATTTCTCTGTCCTTTATTTCTCTGATCTTCATATATTTGCTCAAAAGGCACAAGCTTATTACCTTCCCTCTTGACCACCCTAACAGCCTCTGGGGAAAAGAAAAAAAGGAAAGGAAAAGCAGACAACTTGAAAAAAAGAAAAAGCTGCCTAGGTGACTGCTATTGGACTTTTCTTGAGAAGCACCTAGGTTGAATCAGATGAATTCTCATATTCCAGCAAAGATGTATTGGTTTATGTAAATGGTCATTCTGTTGAAGAAATACTACAGCATCTTGTGGTTTAGCATTGAAAAAACAAGAAATCCTTGGAAAGTGGAGATTAAAAGTTTGGGTTTAGACTTTGCAAATGCCCTTTAAAATCTAGTACATTTGGGATTAAGAGGCTCACAGTGGGAATTAGTCACTTAGCTAATAAATATGCATTGTTGATGACCCCAAAGTCATACCTCCAAGAGGTCTAATGTACTTGTTCTTTTTAAAAGTCAGTCTTTAGGGGAACACTGCAAAACAGCAAACAAACATAATTTTCATTTGTAAGTATGGTCCCATTTTATGGCCTTCATACTCTGTTTGTTCTTGCAGGATGTTGTTCTGTCACATAGCTCATGGCTTGTTCTCTTACTTCATTCAGCTATGTGCTCAAATAACAAGGTCTTCCTGACCAGACTGTTTAAAACAGAACCTATTCCCAACTCTGTCACTTTTCCATTTTTTTTTTTTTTTTAATTAAACGAAAGGTGCAGGTAAGGATGAAATGCGAACAGAGTCAGGCAGGCAGGCAGGCAGGCAGAGGAGGAAGTAACATTTTATTTATTTCATTTGTTGTCCATCTTGCTTGTTCCCATCAGCTGGGAACACGAACCCAGGACCCTGGGACAGCACTCAATCGCTACTTCACTAGGGTGTGCCCATCATCACTCTTAAACCTCACTATTTTCCTTTTTATTGCCAAAGTTTCTAGCTATAGATTTCATTTCTTTGATCAGTTACAAGAAAATAAGATTCATGAAGGCAAGGGCTTTCTTTGTTTAATATGAACAGTACAGAGTACAGAATAAGTTTCAATAAATATTTGCTGAATGTCAAGTGATTCCATTCATTTTATGTCCTACATAAAAACCACCATATCGCTTTAGTTTTGCAGATAAACTCAAAGTTCCAACTGTAACGATGCAGAGTTAGTGGCTAGAGTTTATATTTTAGAATTTTGTATATAATTTTATTCAGCATTTATAGAACATTAAGGAGATTCATATTTTAATCTAACTAACACACACACACACACACACACACACACACACGCTAAAGCACCATTCTCTAATTTAAAGCTGAATTTTTGCAGTTTCCTTCATTCCTGAAAAGTTGATAGCAGGATTTGAGGTGACAAATGATCTTAAAGGAGGCATCAGTTTTACTTCATTTCTGAGAAATTCTTTTGCCTTTTTTGATGGACCTTCTATTCCCTTTACTTGTTCACTATCATGGTTTGTAGTTAGAAGGACTTATAATAAACAACTGATAAAAACAAAGTCCAGTTCTTACGTGAATCTTACTATCATGAACCAACGTCACATGAAGGTTACCATACTATGATATGTAAAAACTGGGGGAAATAAAAAGCTGTACGAGAGACGGAACTGTACAAATAAAATGCAAGCATAATTTCTTTGGTGGATTCTATATAACAAAAACATACAACATTATCATTATTTTACAGATGAAAAAAGACTGAGTCAAAATCTCATCAGCTATGAAGTGGCAGATTTGTGACTTCCAACCAACTTTTTGAGTTTCTAGATACAAATTTCTTTCCATTAGGTAAGTCATCTCAAACTGTGGTCTAAGGACCACTGAGTGTCATCAACATCCTTTCAAAGGATTCATGAAGCCCTTCCTTTTTCTTCTACATATCTATGTGTGACCAAATTGTCTTCTTACACTTCAAGCAAAATCACATCATATCAGACTGAATGCAAAAAATGGATTATCAGAACTCAGCTATCATCTGAAGACGAAATATTAAGAAGATCTACAAAAAATGTATAACAATGCCATTCTTGCAAATTTTTCATCATGAAAAAGTAATTTTCATAAGATTGGACTCGTACTCACATGTAATGAGTTTATTTTAAATGAACATTAAATATTAAAAATTCTCTCACTTAATAGGTAAGATGGCAATTATCCCCAAATTGTCAAATAAATTTACCTATTGGACACAAACCCCATCAAAATTCAAGTTGGCTTCCTTGCACAAATTAGCAAGACATCTGAAATTACACAGAGAAATGAAAGGCACCCAGAACAACCAAAACCACCTTGAAAATGAATAACAAAGCTGTAGGAATCACATGTTCCAATTTCAAAACTTAATACAAAGTTGTACAATCAAATCGTGTGGTACTGGCATAATAACAGAAATAAATCTAAATCAATGGACCAGAATTTAGAGTTGATAAAGAACTTGCTTTAAGGTCAACAAGGTGCCAAGACAATTCAATGGAGGAAAGAACAGTCTTTTAAACAAATGGTGTTAGGATGAAACTAGATATCCACATGTGAAAGAATGAACTTAGACCCTCATCTTGTTATCCACATCATAGAAAGTATATCCTCAGTCTGGTGATCTACATTTTTATTTTGACCATCTCATGTTCCTCCTCAGTTGCTTTAAAATATTTAATATTTTTGTATTAAAAGTAACGACAGTGTAACTTAACAATTACTTATTTCACTTTATTTTCTCAACTTCTTTCTTATTTTTTGATTTTATGTTTTAACAAGAGGATAAAAAATCTTTTATTTCACCTAACAAATAATCAATAGGCTTAAAATGTAAATATCTGGTTGAAAAATGAATGCATAGTCAATTGACAAAATCCTTTTATAGCAACTGGTAAATGAATAATAAAGATGAGCGATAACAGATTCTTTCTAGCTTTTATGAAGAAGGGTTGGAAAGCAAAAGGGTAGGAAGCCTTAAGAAGAGGAGAACAAGAAAAGCAGTAGCATTTGGGGAAAACAAGGCATACAAATTGAAATGGAAACTGCATATTGGGTATGTATGATGTTGAGAAGTATTTTTAATATGTTCAGAAACATGCTTAGTAAAAATAACAAATGAATATGAAATACATGAATAGAACTTTATAGTTGGTTAAAAATAGATACTTTTTTCAATACTATACAAAAATGTGTGACACATAGAACTTAACTTAAAAATTTTAAAATATACTCACAGGAAGTTGTTAAAAAAAAAAAGGTACAACAAGGTTCCATGTATTCTTCATTCAATTTTTCCCAATTATAAAATTATTTAAGTATATGTAGTTCAGTATCAAAACCAGGGGTTAGCATGAACATAATCCACATCGTATTCAAATTTTGCTAGTTTTACATGCACTCATTTGTGTGTGCTTCCATGCATTTCTATGAGTTGCATGAATGTTATTTAACCACCACCACAATCAACATACAGAGGTGTTCTTTACCACCTTATAATCACATTCATCCTTCTCCCCTTCCCTACTCCTAATACCTGGCAACACTAATTTGTTCCCCATCTCTAAAATCTTGTCATTACAAAATGTTATATAAATGGAACCACATGGTTATTCCATTTTAAGATTGCTTTTTCACTTGGCACAATTCCTTTGCAATTCATCCAAACTGCTGCATTTATTAATGCATATTCCTTTTTATTGCTGTGTAGTATTCCAGGCTATGGGTATACCACAGTTGAACAATTCACAAACTCAAGAGCATAAGGGTTGTTTCCAATAAAGAAATACTTATTTTCAAATATAGCAATTCAGTAAAACACAAGCTTCTTCCCTAACAGAACCTTTAAAATGAGCTCCTTATACTCATTAAGCCACTGATTGTGCATACATAAACAGATTTCCCCATAGACAATATTAAAACTTAAAATAAAAAATTCATTCCTACAGCCCTCCCCAGTTGAGGGTCAAGACAGCAAGGTAAATCTGCAGGTAGTTAAATGTCTAACTCAGGCTGTAAGGTAATATTTTATATCAGTTAAGGAGCTTCGTTCATGTAGAAGACAGGTCAATGAAATTAACTGCACAACTAGCTCACAGAAGTATTACATATATATATATACACACACACACACACACACACACACACACACAAACACATACATACATATATATGTAATTGATCAAACCAAAGTTCAGAGAAGTCAAATTACAGTACTGCAAAGCCCTAGACAAGATAATATTAAATAACTGCCCTTTCAAGAAGAAAGGTCAAGAATAAAAACAAATGTAGTTTATTTTCCTTATGTAATTTTTTTTTTTTTGATAGAAAGCAGTTTTAGAGTTGCAGATGGAAACATTAGTCAAGCAGGTTATAAGAATAATCATTTGAACATGCTATGTGGTCTAGTATTTATGAAATAAGAAGGTTCAGAAACCTCACAACTTGCCCAGAGAAGTGAGCTTACAGGTAGAAATTAATTAAAATGTTAGTAATATACAACTCTGAAGGCAAAAAGAAAACAAAACTATAAAGTATAGATTTTCAAAAAACTCATAGCAAAGTTTAATAGGCATGTAATGTAATAGAGAAGAGGCAAAATATTAAGTATAAAATCTGGGAATTAAAAAACCAGACAGCTGGATAATAAGGGAGAGAACAAGCTTTAATCACTAACTCATCTCTGAGTTCAAGCATCAGCCAAGGACTAACTAAACTAAATTCTAGAAAAGATACAGATGCTCAGGTCTTACCAGGTAAAGGAAATCTGTTTAATTATATCATACATCTTGAGAAATAAAGTAACATTTTGTTTAAATATGACTTGATTCTTTGTATGTCCACATTATTAAAGATTATCAGAATTCACAGGAATCAAGTGGAAGATTATGACTTTTTTAGAGAAATATTACTACTATATTGAGAAAAAAATGACAAGCTTCGTTCACTTTATTAGCATCTTAATTTAGCTATCTTAAAGTATAAGCTATAATCACTGTTGCACTGTGACTATAAAGACAGAATATCGATTCTGTGATTTGCAGCTTTGAGAGCTACTTGAAAAGTCCACCGCCATTTATAACCACACCTCTTTACAACAGATCATAAAAGTGGTAATAGTGAAATTTTCTGATTCAAACAGCAACAATATGTTACAAACTCATCAAGTCTGAATTGCTCATTATTTTAATTTAATAGAAAAAATACAATAACTATCAACTTTCAGTGCTTCTTTATTTCTAAGGAATTAAAACTTATCATTAACTCAAATGGGTATAATGTGATACTCTAAAGTACCAGTACAAGAAAATCTTTTATTACTTGGCAAGGCTGGGCAAGGCATATCTTCTGCCTAGTATTTTTAAAAGCTCGTTTCAGTTTTCTAAAATTTTCTACTGCTGCTGCCATGCGAAGGTGTTCCAAAGAGCACCCAATTGTGCTGGGTTCAACAACTTGGGAGATTCCTCATTATGTACCTCAGCTCACTATGCAGCCTAAGGTAGTTACCTTGAACCCTAGCCAGATATTACTGTTAGAAAGATATAATAAAACTACTTTCATGTTAACCTTAAATTTGTCTTACCGTACAAATTCCAAGGACGCTACTACATGTGCAAACCCCAAACATTTTTAGAAGTGTCTGAGAGGAAAAAGGCAGTGTGTCTGACATGTTGTTTCACAGAAAAGAAACACTCAAATATTGATAAATAATGAGAATGAAAAACAACCACATAACTGAGTTAGTCTATGACTGTAATTAATTCAAAAGACTTGCTTAAATTTAATTCTATATTAAAGAATGCAACTACTGCTTGCTAGTATCCTCGTAACAGTGAATATCATAGAATTACGTAAATTAGAACTTGAAACATATTATCAGCTAAATAAAATTTAAGATATTATGATAGGCCCTAATGGCCTAGCAGTCTAGTACACCCTGGGAGCAGTTCCCACATACATCCCAAGGTCCCAGGTTCAAGACCTGGGTCTGGGGAAACAACCAATGTGAAAAACCAAATAAAATTAAGTGCTTTTGCAGCCTCTATCTTCCTACCTGCCTGCTTGCTCACTCGCCTTCATTCCTGCTGCAGCTTTCCTCAAAAAAAAAAAAATTTTTACAAAAATCTGCCACTACAACATACAGTATACTTTTATTCCAAATAATCCACGTGAAATATATTCCACACATACTTACATGTTAATGCAAAACCAAAATTTATAAAGTAAGGAACTCTTCTGTATCTGATGTTCAGTTATTACACTATGCAAACGGCTAGTACAAATTGCATTTGTTACTATACAAATGAAAACTCACTAACAGAAACCATACTGAGGTTACAATATCTTGTGAATGTGAATAAGAAATTTACTCTTTTAATACGCATGAAAATAACAACAGTTAATAATAATCATATATATTATGAGGCTGGCATAAAGCTAGGGGTTTTACATTATCTCAAATCCTCACAACTCCATGAGTTAAGCATTACCTTCATTTTACAGATGAGGAAACTGAATTGAGGCTCAAAGGGGTTCCACAGCTAATAAAATAATTTAGAAACCTCTTACATTTTCATCACTCTTTTCTGTACATAAAACATGAGATCTGAGAGTTTCAATTATATAATTTCTCAATTTAACCAACAAGTTTTAGAAAATATGCTGGGTGATGTGAATGTTATGTGTACTTTGCGGGGGAGCTGTAGGAACTTTCAAGGTTAGTTGTTTCATTTTTAAAATTTTAATATACATCCCAATTTTTTCCAGGTACTGAATCTATGGCTTTATATCAATTCTGTATCTAGACGTATTAGTTATAGAATATGGAAGATCACTGAGACAATATAGTCTTCTCAGACTCTGAAGAAAAGTTTCAAATATTTCTTCAGAAACCAAGTTTATTCTGATACTAGTAATCCTCAGAGGGGTGCTTCGGATTTCATCTCTGACTACACTGAAGTCTACTACAAATTATAGACTCCATTACGTAAGGGCATTTCACCCAGATTAAAAATAAAAACAAGGAATTAAAGATGAACACTTAGTATGTGGGAAAGCAGCATTCGCTCTCAAATATGATGAAATATGCAAATTTGCTAAACTGAGGCATGTCCAGTTACTTTACTGATAACCTATCTTAAATAATACCTGATGTTACTGTTTAAAAGAATATAAATAGGTAGGTTTCCAATTTGACTTTATCTTTTCAATAATCAAAAGTTCTAATAAATCAATGACATTCAACAAAAAGCTGTAATTCTTCAGAATCACAATTAGGAAAACTATCATCTTGGATTTTTTTTTTCTGGAAAAATTATTTGAAAAATTATCTACTATTTAACAAGCCTTACTATTTCAGCAAAGTACACCTTCGCCTTCTAAGTTGACTCGCTATCCCAAGGGAACAATTACACACGGGGCATGACAGCCTCAACCATTTAAGTTTTATATAAAAACTCAAAGAACAGACGCACTCTCTACACCTAATAACAACAAAAACAATAATGGGGAACAGCCACACAACACCCCCCCTCCCAAAAGACAACTTCATAAATACATGGGATTTGGCGGAGCGGGTGGGGGGGGTGGAGGGGTAAGCCTAAGGCTCAAGCAGGGAGTGTGTAAGTCTGATCTCTCGGCTCCACGGCACTGACAGTCATTCAACTTTCTTTTAAATATTCCCATTGTGCTTTTTCTGACATCACAGGCAAGGTGTCCCTACATTTCACCAACCAGTCGTATGCCTTACTTTTTATAACATTCTCCAGTGCGAGGCCGGGGGCCGCGGCCGTAAAGAGGGCCGGGGAGTCAGGGGCACTAGCGCCAGTCACCCGAAAGAGCAGAACCACGCACCGCACCCGCTCCTGGCTGGCTTATGAAGGCTCGTTCCCGAGTCCCAGGGGCTGCGAGAGCCGCAGCAGCAGCCACGGCAGGGACTCGGGAACCTTTCCCCAGTCTCCTTAGCTAGGCCTCGAGGGGCTTGCTTTTCACATGGCCCCCGGGTGGGGGCGGTGGGCACAAGGTAGTCAGGGTTGCAGCTGCAGCCGCAGCCACGGGCCAGGCAAGCCAGGCTCCCTCAGAATCCGACCTCCCGGTGGGCTGGCAGCCACAAGTACCTCAGCGCGGCCCCGGAGGGAGCGCTGAAGGATCGGCTGGGAAGGCCACCTTCTCACACACACCTCTCCCCTGCCTGCCTCCGTCTCCGTTAGCGCTACCGGTTGGCGGGCGGGGGAGGGGAGCGAGGCGCGTTATTCCCGGGGAGATGGAGGGGGAGGGGAAGGCATCTCTTACCCGCGTTACTGAGGAGGAGGAGGAGGCGGCTGGAGCGCGGCGCGGCGGGGCGACGGCGGGGCTGGGTGGTTGCAAGTAAGAGTCTTACGAAAGGGAATTAACCCCATCACCAGCCCGGACACCGGCTCCAGCGACCGCGGCGGCTGGCAGAATCCCGCCCCTTCCCACAACGCACTAGCCCCGCCTCTTCGTTCTCTTTGAGGGGCAGTCGACAAATCATAGGTTGAACAGCTTTGGAGTGACGTGAATGTTACCCAATAACGCCTAGCAAAACTGCCTTCTCTCCACCCCTTTATCTCCTCCCAGGCCGCGGGAGAGCCGAGCCAAATCTTCCTCCACCCTCAAGTGAATAAGAACCAATCGGTGGTAAGCAACCGCCCTTGACGGACACTAAGAATAACCAATAGTAAAACTAAGAAGACAGCCATTTTGCCCACTTGTGCAAGAGCCACCTTTTCCCACGAGTTTGGAGTCTGAGGTGCGGTAGTTTGGGGAGTTTTTACTGACCTGGAGGTGTTGGAAAGACAACCATATTTCTTCAAGAAGTAATTATAGTGCTTTATAGAAGTAAAGGCAATTTTTCATTCTCCATGTGGAGGGAAGTGAGGAATACTGCTTACGGGTTTGGCTCCTCCCCTTAGCAGTAACGGGTTCTAAGCCGAACACCTGGCTTCTTCAGCCTTGGTGGGAGAAGGCGGGGTGATTTCGGCCTGGAACCGACTACAGTTCCCAACATGCCGTGCCACCGCCCACGTCCTCTCCTCTTTCTGGCTTCCCGTGGTGCTTCACGGGAATTGTAGTTCGCCTGGAGTACCCAAACCGCCTCTGAGCAACGAGAGGGGCAAACTTGAATGATTTAGAGTTGGCTGGGTGAACTAATTTCACAAAGCAGTGGTGAATCCTTATCAGAAAAGCAAAAAGATAGAAAGTCAGAACGCCGTAGGGGTTTTAGATTTCTAGTACTCGAATTCTCTTCCTTTCAATTTTTCTCCTTGAGGTCACTTCCGCTTTGGGGCGGACACAAGCCAAACCTGTGGCGGGATTTGGAGAGATTCTGCAAGCAAATACACCAGGTGTGGCGGTCTGGGAGGTGCGCGGGAAACAATTCGGTAATGTTTTGAGTGAGATTGGAAGTGTTAAGGAATTTAATTGTATTTTAAGAAAGTGTGGGTGAAATGGGATGGGATGTAGTTCCCCAGATCATACTGTTATTCTCCCTACCTAGTTCTCAATTACTGTCTCATTTTTCTTGTCTCTTAAGTTTGTCTCACCACTGTTAGATTACCATCATATATTTGTGGAGGTTTCCTCCTATGCCTTTAGCTGTTGCTCTCAGGAGTTACTTAACTCCCATTTTTACAAACACGCTTCTAAAGACTTAATTTGATGGAGAAAATCTCCAGAACGGTCAGCACTGATGCTCAAGAATGGAATCATTATCGGTTTTTTTTTTTTTTTGAATTATGTATACATCAAACAAGTGGCAACAGGGAACAAATTAAATGTCCTGTTTAAGAAAGACATTACATAAGGTGTTGGACCCCATAAACTACTAAGCTTAGGCCTAGTATTAGGTCCTAGTTTATACCTAATTAGAGTGCAAAGTTGACTGTTTTATGTTCTCTTTCTGGTACCTTAGGCAACTCATTAAATAAAACCTTGAGGCTTTCATTCTTAAACTCATTTTGACTGATGTTTTCTCAACAAAATTCTCATTCCGTTTTCCCTATGGCTTAATTTACCTTTTAAATATTTATTGAACATTTATATTGTATTATTTATACTGTATACTGTATTATACCAGATTTTGGGGACTAGAGCAGTGCCTCCCTACCCCGCAAAAAAGGAAGACAAAACAAGGACAGGCTTCTTGTCCAAAATTAATGAGGAAAACAGAAGCCAAACAAAATGAATAGTAATATTCTTTTAATATCTAAGTTAAATTCCCATTATTAGACATGTTTCCTGCGTTTATTTGGCCTCTTTTCCATTCCATCTGCGGATTAAAATAAACATATTTTCCTTTTTTCCTCAATAAACCAACTTAGATGGTAAGTGTCATAGTGTAATCTTTCTAGATACAGGAATGTAAACATACCTTTCTGCCAGTGTTATGAATCCACCAAGAAAGGCATTGTCTCTGGGTTTTTAATGCAGTTGGGATTTTCAATATGCTTAGTTTTTTGTTTTTTATCTTGAGCTCTTGCAGTGTAAATCAAGTCAAAAAATAATGATGACGATCATCATTTTATAGTTATCTCTGAGCCAACTTTGATGTTAAGTCCTCTAAAGTACATTTTCCTTGTAACAAATCTTCATTTATTGTTACCTGATCTTGAAGGATGTATTTTGCAAGCCTAACTCATATTTTGAAATGTGTCTTGAAAATTTTAAATGCTGTTTTTCCATGACATAGAAATTTAAATGATTAATATTGAAATCTTTTTCTTTATAGCTTCTGGTTTGTGTTTTTTAGAAAAGCATATCAATAATTTTCTTTTGGAATGAGAATTAATTTGTAAAAATAGACTAATCCTGACACCATTTATTAAATAATTTGTCTCCCCCACTCACTGATTATTTTCTCATACTCACAATTTCTATATATTCCTGGTTCTGTTTAGACTTTGTTCTGTTTTATTTTTCTGTCTTTATGTGTACCATACCCATTATCATAACTTCTGTAACTTTTTAATATTTTTTATCATAGAGTAGGTAACTCGTGCTCCCACTCTTGTTTTTCGTACTTTTTGGGAGGTCATTCTCAAGTTTTTTATATTTTATCAGATGGATTTTGGTATTTTGTCAAATGATATTAAATATCTCTGTACTTTTGTAACTTATAAAAATACAAATTTGACAGTTATATAGATACTAACTGCTTCTTTTAACTAGTTCTCTCTAAAATAACTATTTATCTCAGTGGACTTTACAGATTTCTCCAAGTACTTCAAAGTCAGTATGTTACCTAGGTATATTTCTCTTCTGTTTCTTCTTAATGTCATTTGTTTATTTGGCAGCAAATGTTTGTTGAACATTCTCTAAGAGAGGTATTGGTCAAGAAAATGGGCTCCTAGCTGCCTAGGTTTGGGTACCTATTCATTCAATGATTTTGGGTAGGTGCCTTAGTTTGTTATTTGTAAAATGACAAAATAGGGTATCCACATCACTTGATGCTGTGAGGATTAAATGGTTAACATGTGTAAAACAAATAAAATAGTGTCTAGCACATATGTGTGTTGGATTTTTTTTGTATTGTTATTTCTATTGACCTGGTCTATTTCAGAGAGCTGTAGTAAAACAACAATAAACAAGACAGTTTATGGTCCTGGACTTTATAAAGTCATTCTGATAAGATGGAGAGACAAAAAGTAAAAAATAAAAATAATGGCCAATTACAATAAGTACTTTAAGGAAACCTGCTAACATTAAGGAAAATGTGGAAGTCCTGTTAGGAGCTGTTGTGTTCTAGTATATCAGTGATGGCTTGGGATAGCTGATGGCAATGGAACCGAGGAAATATTTTGGGAATAACCAATAACAAGTAGATTCAGTTTGATGTCTGAAGAAGGGAGAAAAATGAACGTGGATTGCTGTTGAGAAACTTGCATAGTTGTAGTGTTACTGAGAAATTAGGCAGAGAGCAGGCAAGTTTGGTGGAGAAATCATAATTTTGATTTTGGATGGTTAGGAATGTCTCAGACATTCAAAATGTCAGGTAAGTAATTAGATACAGGAGTCTGAAGCTAAGAGATTAGAAATTATATTACATGAATTATTTGTAGTACTCTTCTAATAAGGTTATGTCTGCCCTCACATCTTCCAAAGTCAACATATTAATTTTTGTAAAATGGTGGTCTGATTAAACTCTAGGACAGGCTCCCAATACTTCACAAAAACACATCTAAATTTTTTGGCATTACTTATGGAAACTTCCCTGATCTGGGATGCTTTTACTTCTTTACCACTTACCACAAACAAGCATCTTATTTTTTAGGTATACTAAACTGTTTAGGATTTTCTGCAGCTTTGTGCTTTACCTAATATGGTTTCATTTTCCCTAGATACTGTTGATTCTCCATCAGCAAACTCCACTTTTTTTTAAAGTTTCATTTTAAGAATTACATCAGATATTTAAATAAGCAGTCTACTTAAGTTTAAATTTAAATCCGTGGACTCTGGTTGGAGACCCTGGATCAGGGGTGGCAAAAAGGTTTTAAGAAAAAAAACTAAGAGGTCTACTATATACCAGGCCTATTTTCTCTCCTAAGTGAACTCTTCGCTTTGATTACTACCTTACAGTGTCAATATTCCCATTTATGTATGATATATGTACTTATTTCATGCCACAAATAACAGTTCAGCACAATCGCAGATAATTGCATTGTGTTGCAATTACTTGTTCACAGCTCTCATTTTCTTCATAAATTGGGCTCTAAGGTGAGGCTACAGTGGCACAAAATAGTTTTTTTGAATTCTAGTACCTTCTGTTGTAAAGCCTACCACATAATAAGCACTTAATAAATACTAGTTGAGGGCATGTCCTTGTGGCTCAGGCAGCTAGGGTGGGGAACATGTAAAGCCCAAGGACCTGGCTTCTTAACCTGGGGCTGGGGGAAAACAACAAAAATAAATGAAAATGCTTCTTCCTTCTTTCCTCTCCTCTCTCCCTCATTTTCTTCTTCCTTTCTTTCCTCTTATTGAAAAGAAAAAATACTGAATTATTTTAAGGAGCAATGTTTCATAATGGCAAAAACTCACACTTTTAAATTAGACCAATCTGAGTTCCAGGTTTAGTATCACTAGTTGCTAACTTAAATCTTGTGTAAATTACATAGCATCTTAGAATCTCAATTTTCTTGTCCTCAACAAGGGGATATAATATCACTTATGTTTGTGAGTTGTTTTGAGAATTGCAGGAGATTTTTCTAAAATTTTCTAATGGAGTTCCCTTCAAAAAAGAGATCATTCAATAAGTGGAATCATCCAATAAATGTTTTATCGTTCTGAAAACAGTTGTCTATGAAATGCAATATTCTAATAGCCTCCTCTTAAAGTAATTAGATATTAGATGAGGAAGTTTAAAAAGCCCCATAAGTGATTTTTAAAATATTACGTAATTCTATAATTTACTGAAATTACTCTATTATGTTAGAATATTTAATTTTACTGACAAAAATATTTGTTCAATTTATTAAATTTAGATTGTAACTTACTATATTGTATCGATATAACAAAATAAGATATAGATATATTAAATGTACACTTATGTAAGCATGGAAAATATTAAAATGTAAAACAGATTCCCAAGTCTTGATCATTTTTATGATTTTTATGATTCAGTATATATAACTGCACAATCATTTTGAAAATATTTGAGTAGAAAAGTAAGCATCTTTTTTTTTTTGGAAATACTTCCTCTTTTATTCGTTGTAGTAGCATTTGCACACAATTAAAAATTCTCAGTGGCATGTATGAATAAATAAAATATTAATTCGGTCATCAAATATATTTGTTTTATACAGCTTCATAAGTCCCAACAGTTTTTTTTTTTTCCCTCAAAGAATATTTTTCTTTATTTACATGCAGTTTTATCCAATTAGGGATATTAGGTAATATTTTTAAATTCCTCAAATATGGTATACATTCCATGACTCCTTTGTATTTTAAATTAAAGGAGCACTTTGCATTATAACATAAAGGTTTAAGCTATGTATGATTGTGAATCGACACCTGTATATGATACATTAAATTTGCCATTAAAAATTCTTGTAACATTGATTTACAACACATTATAAGTTTTAGATAGGCAGGTTAACTCTTCATCAAATATGTGATAACATACTATGTTTACTACTGCCAAACCACAATCCTCTTCCCCTTTGCTAACTTCAGCTTTGTGGTCTATGTCTAAGGTAGGTTTTGTTTTGTTTTAATCCATTTATTTGCTTTGTTTCTTTATATTCCACATAAGAGTGGGATCATCCAACGTTTTTCTTTTACTGACATTTTCCTCCATTGTACGTTCTTGACTCCTTTGTCCTAAATTAACTGATTATATATGTAGCTTTACTTCTGGAGTCTCAATTTTATTCCTTTGAAATCTTTCTTTTTCATTCCAGTTCCATACTGTTTTGATTACCATCACTTTGTAGTATACTTTGAAATCCTGGATTCTGATCCCTCTACTTGTGTTCTTTTTTTCTAATGATTGCTGCAGCTATTTGGGGTCATTTTTCGATTTCATACAAATTTTTAAAATTTTCTATTTCTTTGAAAAATGCCAATGGAATTTGATAGGGATTGTATTAAATCTGTATATTGCTTTCAGTTAGATGACCATTTAAGCAATTATAATTCTTTCTGTCCATGAGCATCGTATACCCTTTAATCTCTTTGTAGCTTTATTAATATGTTTTAATAGTGTCTTGTAGTTTTCATTATATAGGTCATTCATATCTATTGTTAAATTTATTCCAAGGTTTTTCATTCTTTTTGTTGTGATTGGAAATGAGGTTGTTTTCTTTTTAAAGGAAAGGTGCAAGCAGAAATAAAGAGGAGGAGAAAGCATTTAAAAACCATTAGTTGTTTATCCTGGTTATTTCCCCCTGGACCTGATAATCAAATCCATGGATATGTGCCCTGAGCTCCTTTGGAGGCAATTGACCTAACCACTACTCCACCATGGCATTACAGGATTGTTTTCTTAATTTCTTTTTCTTCTGCCTCATTGTTTGCATGTAAAAATATGATAGACTTTTTGTATATTAATTTCCTAGCCTGCCACTTTACTGTACTCATTTATTCTAATAATTTTTTTGGTGTACATCTTAGAGTTTTCTATATATATTATCATGTCCTCTACAAATAGTGATAATTTTCCTTCTTTTCCAGTGTGGATTCCTTTTTTCCCCCCTTCTTTACTAATTTCTCTGGTTATGACTTATAGTACTATGTTGAATAATAGTGGTATGAGTGACTATCCTTGTCTTGTCCAGCTCTTAGAGGAAAAGCTTTCAGTTTTTCACCATTATGTACATTACTTATAGTTTTGTTTTACATGGACTTTATTTTATTGAAGTATATTCTTTCTATTCCCATTTATTTTTTAAAATTGTAAATGATTCTGAATCTTGCTAATAGTTTTTCTGCTTCTATTGATATCATATAATTTTAATTATTTTATTGATGTGGTATATTATTTTAATGGATTTGTATATATTGAGCCATCCTTGCATTCCTTGTTATAAATTCCTTTTTGTCTTGATCGATGATCCTTTCAATTTGTATTTAATTTGGTTTGATGATACTTTGTTGAAGATTTTTATATCTATTCATCAGAGATAGTGGGATGTGTGTGTTTGTCATATTCTTATCTGCTTTCGGTTATAAGAGAATGTTGACTTTATGGAATGTGCTTGGGAATGCTCTTTGTTTTTCAATTTTTTGGTAGAGTTGAGAAGAATTAGTATTCTGAAGGTTTGGTAAAGAAATCTGGGTTTTGACTTTAGTCTTTTCGTCAGGTTTTTTGATTGCTCCTTCAGTTTTCTTGCTTGTGGTTAAGTCTTTGTAGGTTTTCTGTTTCTTTCTGTCTCATTCTTGGTAGGCTGTGTCATTGTAAGAATTTGTTCCCGTCCTTTAGATTGTCCGGTTGATTGGTATATAGTTCTTTATAGTAACCTCTTATGATGCTTTTTATTTCTGAGGCATCTGCTGTAACTTATCTTTCATTTTTGATTCTAGTTGTTAGTTTTCTCACATTTTCTTAATGATCCTAACCAGAAGTTTATTAGTTTCCTTTTCAAAGAACCATTTTTTATCTTTTGATCTTCTGTACAGCTTTAAAATTTCTATTTCATTTATTACTGCTGTAATTTTTATAATTTCCTTCCTTCTACTGATTTTCGGTTTCATTTTTTCTTTTTCTAGTTTCTTTAGGTGTAGGGTTAGAATTGAGATTTTTTTTCTTATTTTTGATGTATGTCTAATGTATGTCTAATACGTTGCTGTAAATTTCCTTCTTTCTACTGATTCTGCTGTATGCCACAGGTCCTGTTAATTAACTTGAGTCTTCATTCCCATGTGACACCAAGGACCATTTTATTTTTCCTTTGATTTCCTCTTTTACCCAATAGTCATTCAGAAACATGTTAACCAGCGCTTATTTGGGAATTTTCCATCTTTCTTTTCCTGGTTGATTTCCTGTTTTATGCTGTTATGATCAGAGAAGATACTTGATATGATCTCAGTCTTCATAGATTTGATGATACTTTTTTCTTTGCCAGCATATGATCTAGCCTTAACACTGTTCCATGAGTGCTTGAGGAGAAAGTGAATTCTACTGTTGTTGGGTAAAGTATTGTCAAAGTATATTAAACACATCTGGTTTAATTTGTATTTAAGGCTGATGTTTCCTGGTTGATTTTCTGCCTGATTGATCTGTCCACATTTTCAAATGGGATGTTGAAATTTTCATATATAATGTACCATAGTTTTTTTTTGTTTGTTTGTTTGTTTTAACCATTCACCTATTGGAAGATACCTGGATAATTTTTTTGCAGTTTTTGGCTATTTTGAGTAAAACTACTGTAAACATTAAGGTATAGGTTTTTATTAGTTAAGTTTTGATTTCTCTTGGATAAATGCCTAGGAGTAAAATTCTGGGTCGTATGCTAATTGGATGTTTCATTATTTAAAAAATTGTCAAACTGCTTTTCCAAGTGTCTGCATGTAAGCTACACCTTCCAAGAGGCATATAACAAACCAGGATTTGTTTGCTTTTTGATATTTCCTTGTATTTTAAATCTTTGCATAAAACTTTACTTCTTTTTAGGCTTTATAGCCAGATGAGCTTTTGTTTGAATCCTAACTTTCTCATTGACCGTGCCATAATTTCCTTATTAGTGATTAAGAATACATCACTTCGTAAGGTTCTTTGGAGGATTAAATGTGATAGCATAAATCTAAATTATTGACATGTAATAACACATGATTATATGATTGATGTTTCAGAAATACTAGTTCTTTCTCCAACTTCAGAAGTAATAACAAGGGCATGCCCTGGTCGAATAGTGGTTTGGTCAGCCGCCTCTGAAGGAACTCAGTCCACATGTATCCCAGGGACCCAAGTTCATATCCCAGGGTGGGGGAGGGGTGCCCAGGGTGGTCAATCAATATGAACAACTAAATAAAAATAAAATGGACTGTTTCTTGCTCATCTTCATTCTTCTCTGTACCTTTCCTTAAACAAGCAAGCAAACAAACAAAAAGTGGTGTGTCTTGGTGGCTTCTGAAGTAGCAAGTCACATACCCCTAGGTTTGAGTCCTGGGTCCAGGGTGGGGGGCAGTGGGGGGGCATCCAGTGTGAACAACTAAATAAAAACAAAATGAGTTGCTTCTTCCTTCTCTTCCTGCCTGCCTGCTGATGTACATTCCTGCCTGCACCTTTCCTCAACAAAATTGTAAAAAAGAATAACTGTATTTTCACTGGTGTTCATGTTTCATTGATATGTCACATCATCTGAAGAGTTTGTTTATATTGTAATCAATTCTAGTTTGTTAACTAGATTCCCTTTTCCTTGTTTTAGATCTTCTTTAATCTTTCTCAAAGTCTTAAATAGTTTTCTGTACAAATTATTGCATATATTTTATTTATTTCTGATACTTGAATATTTTGTTACACTGAGAATGATATTCAATTTTTTGAATTTTTTAGTTTTCTGATATTGAGCAACCCAGTTATGTTTATTGTTCACCGAATGTACTTATAAATCTCCTAGTTTTCTTGTGTGACCTGGTGGAATAGCAGTTTGGTCAGCCGCTTTTGCCCAGCGAAGTCCCAGTACATCCCAAAGATTCCAGTTTGTGTCCTCACCTGAGAGAACAACCAAGTACACAGCTAAATAAAATAATGCTTCTTTCTCTTCTCTCTTCCTTCCTGCCTCCCTCTGCTCACCTTCACTCCTGCCTGTACGTTTCCTTTAAAAAAAAAAAACTACTAGTTTTCTGTAATTACTTTTATTCTATGTATGTAATACTCTTATATTATCATATAATTAAATTTTTTCCTTTTCTTTTTCTTTCCTTTTACCTTTTTCAACTCATCTCATTCTGCTGTTAGAAATAATTGGAGATAGTAAAACATTCCTCTTGTTTTGAAAGCTTTCAACATTTTATCTAAAGTATGATGTTTGCTGATGGTGTTTTGGTAAAAACCTTTCATCTTATTAAGGTAGATCCTTTTTTTTTTTGGTAATCAGGGAGCTTTTGCTCTGAGTGAATCTTGAATTTTTATGAAATGCTTTTCTTCATTAGTAGGTTGACCTTTTTTACTCTTATTATGATTCTAAAAGGAAACCCAATACTCCCTAGTAGTTGCTATTTTCAGCCTCTTATTTCTTCAACTTTGCCCCCACTCAACTCTAGACCTCACAATCACTGATTCAATTTGTTTCTATGGATTTGCCTAGTCTAGATCTTTCATATAAGTGGAAAAAAACATACTATACGGGGCTTTGTCCTTTCATTCCTTACCGTAATGTTTTCAACATTCATCCATGTTATAGAATATATGGATATTTCATTCCCTTTTGTCATCAGATAACACTCGGTTGCATGGATATACCACTTTTTCTTCATTCTGTTTGTCAGTTTATGAACATTAGGTTTATTTTCACTTTTTAACTATTATGAATAATGCTATGAAAAATGATACGCAAGTTTTTATGTGGAAGTATGTTTTTACTTTTCTTGGCTATATAACTATGAATAGAATTTCTGATCTTATGGTATTTATGTTTAACATTTCAGTGAAGTGCCAGACTCTTTTCCAAAGCAGCTATCTTTTATACATTTTATTTTTTAAAGAAACATTGTTTCTCTTGTTTACAATGCTATATGCATTTTATGTATATATTTTCTTAATGAGATTTTTGAGGGTTATAATTTCTCCATTTTTGCCTGCCTGTTACAACTTTCTTAGATTTTAACCATTTTGATGACTATGAGGTGATATTTCATTATGGTTTTAATTTGTAGTTTTCTTTTTACTAGTGATGTTGGATATTTTTGTGTACTAATTAGCCATTTGTGTATGTTCTTTGGATAAATGTCTTAATTATGTAACTTTGTGGCAAGTTTAACTACCAGGGAATACAAGTCCTCCAGCTTTGTTGTTTTTCAAAATTGTTTTGGCATGTCTGGTTACCTTGAATTTCTATATGAACTTTAGAATCAGCTTATTAGTGGTTGATCTTTGAAGGGTGTACCAGCCTTGCATTTATAAAATTTCTATTTTAGTCTTGATATCTTATCCTGTTAGTATGTTTCTATATTCAGTTTGTTAATATTTTTACCTATAAATAAGAAAGGGATTTCTGTATGTTTTCTTATACTGCCCTTGTCAGATCAAGTTAAGGGTAGCATAATAAAATGGACTTAAAAGGAATATTTCTAGGAGCACTGTGTGGCTTAGGTGGCTCAAAGGACTAAGGTGCAGGTCATATGAAGCCCAGGAAACCAGGATTAAGACCTGGGTCATGGGGTTAAAAAAAGAATATTTCTATCATTGTACCAAATCAATTAATTTTGTTTTTTTTTTCTTCAAATCTTAACATCTCTTTATAGATTTTTAATTGATTTGTATAATCAGTTAGTGAGTTAAATCTCATTAGTGATTAAAATCTCCCACTAGTGATTTTCCTTTGCTTGTGTCATATATTCCTTTTATCTCTGTCAGTTTTGCCTTATACTTTTATATGTTTTGAGGCTATGTTTATTTTTATAGTAAATTAGACCATCTATCATTATGAAAGTTCCTTTATTTCTAATGATGTTTATAGCCTTAAGTATATGTTGTTTAATGTTAATTAGTAATATGTCTTCTTCCATTCAGTGCTTGTGAATCCTTCTGTTTAAGATGTGTCTTTTAATAGCAGAATGTAGACATTAATTAAATTTATTATAGTATTTTTCTTTAAATTGACTTTTCCATTTGTGTTTAATGTTTTATTCACTAATTTTGTCTTTGTGTATATCTGTTCTGTCACATCCATTCAATAAATTCTTTTTTAAGAATAAATTTTTAATTGAAAAATAAAAATTGTTAAATTATCTCAAGGTATATAATTCCCTGACCAGCCATTTGCTTATTATTTCCAAAATAGATGTCTTGGTGATATATTTTGACAATCTCAACTCTCTTCAACACAACTCTTCTATTTACTTCAGTAAATTTAAGTTGAATTTACATTGTACTCAATTAATTACAAAAATAGCTTTTTGATCTTAATGATTGAAAAGAAAATCTTTCCTTCATGCTCTTTTTCAAGTGTTACTAATCAAAAATAATTGCTTAGAAACTGATTTCTATTACACTGTTTTTCTCAAATTTCCACTACCCAGTAGTTTATTTTGGTTGATAATTTATACTAACATGGTATGACAAAAGCTACATATTCCTACTTACATCTTAATAACATCCCCAACCTAGCAAACTAATATGCATTGAATAAAACCTTTCTTGTAAAATAAATCTCTTAATTAAATTCCTGCAGTTCTAAAAATTACAGACATGTCTCTTTCTGCTGCTGCTACTCTTTCCAGAATGGATTTTGTTTAATCCTTTCTCCTTAGAGTTTTTGACTTTCTAGATTGAAGTCCAGAATGGCCTTTAGCAAACCCAATAGCTGAAAGTAGGCGGATAAAGCAGAATTATGTATTTCCTGCTTTTCTATTGGGAGGTGATAGCTGCCTCTCAGATTTGTAATAGAAATTTCTAAACATAGCTGCAGTCCTAGATATTGGGTGGCCTCAAAGAATGATACAGATTCACTCTCCCATCTTGACATCCTGATACATAGATCTAGCCTCGATATCTCCCTAGAATTCCAGATTTTATGTATTTCCAAGCCTCTTTGACATTTCCAAACTGTATCTTATATCCATGTCAAACCTTAAGTATTTCTTAAAATCAATTGATTTTTTTCTCCCCAATTAATTTCTTTCATAGTCTTTTCTGTGTAAATTGCATTAACTCCATCACCATAAATGTACACCTTTTTTTTTTTTTTTTTTCCTTAAAGGAAAGTTCCAGACTGGGATGAAGTTTAGCAGGCAGATAGGCAGACAGGAAGAGAGAGGAGGAAGAAGCACTTTGTTTATTCTATTTAGTTGTTCATCTTGTTTTTGACCCCTAGCCCTTAACATGAACCCAGGATCTTGGAATGTATGTAGCCTGTACCCAACCTCTACTTAACGAGGACATGCCTGTAAATGTACATCTTCATCCCACTTTTTCCTTATTCTCCAAATGTACTTAATCAGAAAATTTTTTGATACATTTCCTTAATCTCCAGTTTCACTGCCTAAGACAATTCTTGCCTTCTCCATTGCTACCTGATAATGGATTTCTTGCTTTCACAATTTTCTTTTTGAACCATTTTCTAGTCTTTATTCCAAGGTTCACTGTTGCTATTGAGAGGGTATTTGGAATGTCCACTTTTTGGTGTTTATGAGAACTTTATTCAGACAGGCCTGAGTCATAAAATAATTTCTAGATCCAGTTGTTTACCAAAGCAGTGGAGGAGTGTATGATCTGGCTAAGTCTATAGGAAAATTTATCTTTGACTTTTTGTCGATGTTCACTGGTGCTTTTTGATGTTATTTGTTGTTTGTTTTTTAGATAATAAGTCAGATTGTGTCACTTCCCTCTTGAAACCCTCCAGTCTGTGGTTTCCAATAGAGCTTCCTGTGAAGATGGAAATACTCTTTATTTGTACTGCTCAATATGATACCTACTAGCCAGATATGACTGTTGAGCACTTACAAGGTAGTTGATGTTAGTGAGGGATGGAATTTTTAATTTTGATTAAATTTAAATAGCCACACTTGACTAATAGTGTATCAGACATCACAGGTTCATTGACTTTCCTTCTTTCTTTCTTTTTATAATCAAAAGGTGCAGGCAGAAGTGAAGGTGAGTAAGCAAGCAGGCAGAAAAGAGGAGGAAGAAGCATTTTATTTTATTCTTAAGTCGTTCGTCTGGTTCTTCCCCCAACCCCCAACCCTTGTAGGGAGACCTGTATCCTTGGGATGTGTGTGGACTCTGCTCAGCTGGAGATGGCAGACCTAACTGCTATTCCACCAGGGTGCCCACTTTATTTTCGTAGTAGAATGCAGAGTCCTTATATGACTTCAAGTTTGCTTAATTCAGTAGTTTCATCTCATATTATTCTCTTCCTTGGTTCAGCCACATTCAACTTCTTTCTGTTTCCAGAAGACATTAAACTGTCTTAGCTCACAGCCTTTGCACTGATGCTCTTTATTTGGAGTATTCTCTCACTTTTGAACCTGGCTGGCTTTTTCATATCCTTCAAACCATATTCCAAGTATCATCTAAGAGAGGCCTTTTCTGATCAACCTATCTAAAGTGGCCACTACCCTCGTAAGTTCCTTAATAATTAATGTTTGTTCTATACAGTAATTAATCATCTTGTCTATGTTTATTTAACTGTTGCCCAAAATTCATCCTTAGGTAGTTTGCATACATTTGCTGAGTTCAGATCTTCCTTTGAGCTTTATTTGAATCCCTCATTCTGTGTACATTTCTTTGTGTCTTCACTCTGTTTGACATCCTGTTTGTTTCTGTGGGATAGTTTTCCCTGTAGTGATGACCTTGTGTTGGGTATCATCTTGCACCAAATGAGCCTCATCTTGATTTGAACACTGGGAATTCTTGAGTTGTTTGGTGTCGTAACTGGCTGATTTGTTGAAGTTCTTAGGTGGAACATGTGTTGGGGTCTGAGAGTTCAACCTATGGGATTGGAGTTTGTTTGGGGTTTGCAAAGTCTTCCCCCAGTATCCCAGCTCTGAATGGTAATGACCACCTTGTCATTGGCCATTGACCAATTAAGTCTGCAGCAATTAAGACTGCAGTTCCACTTCCACCCACTTGGTGGCGCTAGTGGGTAGTATTGAAGGTTCCTCCCTTCTGGGAGACTTTCTTCCTTTAAGCCTGGGTACTGGATTTCTGGTGGACTGGTCCTGTGACTGGTACAATATTGGAAGTGGGGGTGGGAAGTTCTAGCTTCTTTCTGGTTATGGCGATACCCTGTGTAGTTTTTCTTCAGGGGCTCCTGCTCAGTTCCTCCAGGGAACCGGTCCTCCTTCCACCCTGTGCAAGACCCTCTCTCCCAGCTTTGTGGCTTGGTCCCACTGGGTGGGCTCTCTTGTTTTGTAATGACTCCTGGAATGTCTAGTTCTTTCCAAGGCTCCTCCCCATTTTCCATAGCCTGAAACCTGAATCTGCAGTGTATCTCTGAATGCTGATGTTTTCACCTACCCTTTGTGCTGGTGACTGTTGTGGTCTCTGTAACATTTGGGCTTGCTTTTCCTCAGTGTGTCTGGAAAATAGGTGAATTCCTAAGTGCTCTGTGGGGAGGAGGTGAGTCTTGCTCCTACCAGCTCGCCATCGTGATTCTAGAACATTCATCTTTCTATGGAAAATTTATCTCTTTATTTTAAAAATTGCTCAGTTTATAAAATCTAGTTGATTTATAACTTTTCGGAAATACATTCATTGCTCAAAATAGGGGTATGGTTATCTAATGACTCAATTAGAAATAGAAATGAATTAGAGGATGCTGAGGTACTTATTGCACTATTGCATTAAGTAATTATTTGGGGGCTACTGCTTTTCATTTTCTTAATAGTTTATTCTAGGAACATGATCTAATAGATTTATATCAGATAGTATATCAAGGCTACTTATAAGTACTTTTAATATATACTTTATGTTTAATTCTTTAATGCAGTTAGTAACATGTTTTCCTCACCCCTCCCCTTTTGTGATTTCTTTGCTTTTAGGATCATCATGCCTACAGTTCGAAATACAAAAAACTCTCTTGCAGCTAATATTTCTTGTTTGATAAATGAATCTTACAAGCAGCTGGACTTTTTGCCTGACAAACTAAGAGCAAAGCTGCTTCCTTTTCAGAAAGATGGCATCACTTTTGCCCTCAGCAGAAATGGCAGGTAAAGTACAATTTCCAGGATATACTTTATTTTCTCTTCATTATTGAATGATATTTTAGTTGGTCATATAGCTGTAGTTAACTTTTTTATTTTATTTAAAGAACTTTGCTTTATAATATTGTATAGGTTTAAGTTGTACATTATCATTAATCACCGAATTAGCATCTATATATAATTAAGTTCAACTCTGTCTTTCATCATATAATTAACTCCTTTCACCCAACTTTTCTCTCCTTTACCTGCCTTTCTGGTAATCACTAATATGATCCTATAGACTAAAAGTCTGTTTTTGTTTGATTCATTTATTTATTTGGTTTTTCTCTAAACTGCACATTAGTGAAATCCTGCAATATTTGCCTTTCTCCTTCTGACTTATCTCACTAAGCATTATTCTTCTAGGTTCATCCATGTTTATGCAAATGGCAGCATTTCATTGTTTTTTTTCTTTCCTTTTTTTTTAGAAGAATTGTATTCTTTTTTATCCACTCATCTATTTATGGGCATTCAAGTTTTTTCCAGCTCTTGGTTATTGTAAATAATGTTACAGTAAACACAGGATTTAGCTCTTCAAATTAGTGTTTTTTATGTTATTTTGGTAAATACACAGTAGAGGGAAGTAGAATCATATTGAATTTCTATTTTCAAGTTTTTGAGGAATTCACACTGCTTTCCATAGTGCTGGCACCAATTTGCACTCACAATCCTGACTTCTAACATCACAGATTACTTTTACATGTCCAATTATATCATTGTAATAACCTTTTGTTTCAGACTCCTTTTACCTGACGTCATTGTGAGAGTCATCCATATTATTGCATGTAACTATAGTGATTAATTTTGTTGCTATACCATGTTATGTATATACCATATATTTTATGTGTAAATATACCATGTTTTCTATGCTCATGCTATTGTTGATAAGCATCTGGGTTTTTTCGAGTAAGGGGTTCTTACAAATAACCGTACTATGAAATTTCATTTATACACTCTTGTAGTAAACATACATACGTATTTCTGTTGTGAATATTCCAAAATAGAAATTGTTGTGTCATATGTTTGCATTTATTACACTTTAGTAAATACTACTTGTATTAGTTAGCCAGGGTTGTCATAATGAAGTACCTCACTAACTGATTTAAATAACAGAAATTTACTGTTTTGTTCTGTTTTGAAGTCTAAATGTTCCAAAATCATGATGTTAGCAGGGTTGATTCCTTCTCAGGCTATGACAGAAGGATTTGTTTCAAACAGTGTCATTTCATCTCATCATCTCTATTCATGTCACTATATTCCTTTTTATAAGGACACCGACCGTTTTGGATTATTTTAATTACCTTTTTTAAAATAATTGCATCTTCAATGTCCTTATTTTCAAATCAGTTTACATGCTGAGGTAGAGTGATAGGATTTCAGCATATGTATATTTGTGGGGACACAGTTCAACCCAGAACATGACCAAATATTTTTCAGTGAATGTACCAATTTATACTTGTGTCAACAGGATCTAAAAGTTTTAGTAGTGCCACATTCTCAGAATCACTTCACTTCATATTGCCTATCTTAAATTTTATTTCGGTTATTCTGATAGGTAGTGACATCCATTGAGACTTTCTTTTACATTTTTATTATGACAAATGAATTTTAACAACACTTGATATGTTTATTAATGAATTGGATACCCGCTTTTATTACATGCCTGTTCATGTTTTATCCATGTTTCTACTGGGTTGTCTGTTTGCCTTTTACTTACTGTTTTGTAGGAGCCTTTTGTCAGACTTATATTTTGGATGCATGTCCTTTGTCGTGTATACTTATTACAAGTAATTTCTCACAGGCTGTGGCTGGCCTTTACACTCTTAATGACGTCTTTTGATAAGCAGAAGTTTTTAATTTTAATATCATGTTAAATACTCTTGATCAGTATTTTCTTTTATGGCACATTTTCATCCTATTTTAGCATTCTTTGTCTCCTGTAAGGTAGTGAATATAATTGCCTATATTTTCGACCAAAAACTTTATTGTTTTATTTTTCTATATTTAGATCTACAATACACTTAGAATTGATTTTTGTATATGATGTGAGGTAGGGGTCAGGATGGGTTGATTTGTATTTGGATGTATGATTTAATCCATTAAAATTACAAAAAACAACTATTCTTTACATTGGAGTGTCACCCTTGTCATAAATCAAGTACTCTTTTAATGTACCATTCTGTACAAGTGCTGTCTAATGGGATTTTCTGTCATATGTATGTACTGTTCATTTCAGTAGTTATTAACTACATGTTCCTGAAATGTCGTTAGTGCAACCAAGGACTGAATTTTAAATTATTTTAATTGATTTTAAGTAGTCACAAGTGTCTAGTGTTTACCATATTGAGTGCAGGTATAGACTCTTCAGTGTATTTGTCTAATTGCCAGTAGTTGTGGATATACAGTATATCTAATTGCCAATAGTTATGTATATACCATACTTCTTAATTACAAGTTTATATTATTTGATAAAAGGTTGTATAAATCTTCCAGCTTTGGTTTTTGTTTTTTTTTAAATTACCTTGGCTTGTCTCCTTGATTTGCATGTAAATTATAGAGCTCACTTACCAATTTTCGCAAAATAAAGTTGGATGGAATTGTTTGAAATCTATAAATCAGCCTGAGTAGAACTGATATGTTTGTAATATAACATATGTTAATCTAGGAATGTGAATTATTTTTCTATTTGTTTAATTGCTTTCCACATATTTTTTGCCCTTAGTTTTTTAAATAAGTTTTTATAGTTTTAAATGTATAACTCCCTTTACATTTATCATTAATTTACTCCTGGATATTTAATGATTAAGATATTATTATTACTGTCTTTTCCCCCATCTGTTTGAAGATTATTTTCTTAGTTGGTAATCGAAAAGTTTTACTATGATGTGCATAGTTGTAGTTTCTTTGTTTTTATATACTTTTAAGTTTGTGGGTTCAAATGGATATAGCATTGTAAACAAAAGAAATAAAGTTATTCTTAGAAACCAAACAATATACCTGTGGGTTGATGTTAGATCTTTTCTATATGTCTCTTCTTTTCTGTTTTTCTCTTAATTTTCATACATTTATGTTTATTAATCTTATCCTTTGCTGTTAAGTCAGTGTATTGAGTTCTCTTAAGAGATGTCACTAAAACCTATTCAGTGTGTCTGAAACAAAGATGTTGAAATTATTCCTTGCTAACCAAGGAAAACTCTTTACACAAAGTAAGGAATTGGAATTTATTAAACTTTGGGAAAATATGCTTAAAATATGCTTAAAAAGTGGGAGTGTTTGGAGATTTGCTGAATTTCAGAGAATAGTTTGGAAATTAGATGGTTAATGTCAAAGAACAGTCAGTCCTTTTCTTAAAACTAAAGAATAGTAATGTTATTTTCTGTTTTAATGGCATATGATGTATTTTTTTAATGTTAGAATATCAACTTCATGTCTGACTGGTTTTGTTGATACTGTCTTGTTTCCTGTCATATTTTAATTTCATCTCTTATTTCTATAAATATTTAGGACATGGTTTACATATCTGATGTCATTTGGAGGTTAATTTTTCTGTTACAGTTTATGATGTCTTATTTATGTGTGTATATAATATATGTAATATATATATATATATATATATATAAAGAAGCATTGTTATTTTATTTTTATTTTAGTTGTACATCTTGGTTGTTCCCCCTGGCCCCAGGATAGAAGTCATGTCCTTGGGATTTTGTGGACTGCACTCAGCCAGAGGCAGTGGACTTAACTAATACTTCAGTAGGGCACACTATTTCCCAAGATATTTACTAATCTAAATTTTTTTTTTAATGATTAGGTAATATTAACCTTTGGGAATCTTAATTTTTAAAGTGTATTTGCATGACAGGATATAGATTATCTAAGCTTTTTTCAGTGAGTATGTAAATGAGATTGTGGTCCTGTCCTTTTCAGAATATTACTTTTTTAATTTTTAAAGGAGAGGTACAGGTAGAAAGAGAGAGGAAGAAACAGTTTTTGGTTTTGTTTTTAAAGTAAAGTTGCAGGCAGGAATAAAGGTGAACAAGCAAACAGGCAGGAAGAGAGAAGAGGAAGCACCCGGTTTTTATTTAGCTGTTCACATTGGTTGCTTCCCTGGCCCCAGGTCTTGAACCTGGGACCTTGGGATATATGTGGAACTGCTCCAGATGTGCTAGACCACTAGCTCCCAGGGCGCATCCAAAGCAGTTATTTTTTTATTTAGTTGTTCATCTTGGTTGTTACCCCTGGCCCCTGGTCATGAACCCAGGTACTTGGAATATGTTTAGGTTATGCTCCCTAAAGACTGTGGACTTAACAGCTGGGCCACCACATACACCTCAGGATATTACTTTTGAAAATATGCTGTATCTGTCAGTTCTTCACAGGTATTTTATATTTGATTGCTAGTTAAAGTGTTGTCATTTGTCTGTTATAGGTTTTCTGTTTTTCCCTCTCATAATAGATGTTGACTATGTAACAACATGGAATATTAAGACATTGCAAATTTGCTTTTCTTTATCCAAGTTTCCCTCTTCAACTTGTCATCTATAGATGAGTCTTATTCAAACCAATTTTTGCCATAGTGGTCATAAAATGATAACCTAGTAATTAGCATTCTACTGCAAGAAGAGAAGCCTCCCTCCCTTTCTGCCCCATTAATCTCTTTTCCTCTCTCTATACCCATTCATCCATCTATTCGCAGGATGGACCCACGGGCTTCTTTTGTATTTGATAGGTTATAATCCCTTACTGTACCATAGCTTAATTTGCCTATTTTTGAACTTGTTGCAAATGGAACCATGCAGTTTATATCTCTAACTTCTCGTTTATGACTTTTGAGATTCATATTGTTAGGTCCCCTAGAAGGTTTGGGGACCTTCCTGGTCTAGAAAGCATGGGAACAACTGCCCAGCAGCACTCTGAGTGTCCAAAAGATTACTGGAAGCTCACAGTGGATTGATACACTAAAGCAATGCACCAGCACCAGGCAGAGGAGCTGTCAGGGGTTTATAGGAGAGTCTCTTAAATTGTTGGGTTGGTAGTAGTTATCTCTGGTATGCAGGAGTGAAGGAAGTTTTAAGTCTGTGACTATCTCTGGCATGGTGGGTTGGAAGTTGCTTCAGGACAACAAAATTTAGGGCAGGATGCAGGTGCATTTTCTCAAAGTCACAGAATTTATTTGGAACAATTGAGACAAAAGGTCTGTTGAGAAATTCATAAAGTGTTACTATCAGACATTAAAACAATATAATGATGGTCCAAGGAAACACTGAAACAAGGCTCTGTTGACAATTCTGTTAAAGTGTAACTGACAGAATGCCTTTGTCATAACTGTGTTTGAATGTTATACAAGGAAGCTTTTAGATGCGCTTCTTTATAAAATGACCTTACTTATGCTTTCCTGGGAGCCCTTGTCCTGTCACATATATGTTGTTCTTATCTCTCAGTATCGTATAAGTATTTTGTTTATTCACTTGCTGATACACCATGTTTATCTATGTTTATCCATCATGGGTTGGTTCTAGTGTAGAACACTTATGAAAAAGACATTATCATTTTAGGACAAACTCTTTTGTGGCAGTATTTCTAACTGTTAAGTTGTAGGATATCTGTTTAATCTGATAAGAAAACTGCCCAATTTTTCCTATCTCATAAGCAGTATATGAGAATACTAAATGCTTTACATATTTGTCAACATTTGGTATTATTAGCTCTTTTCATTTTAGTTGTTGAAAATGACTCTTTAAGTGGTAGTTCATTGTATTTTAATTTTTATTTCCCTAATGACTATTGATATTAAGCATCTTTTCTTGTGCTTATTGACTTTCCATATATGTGTGTATAGAGTACAAACTATATCTAAAATATATGTACTATATAGCAGAGTATGTGTGTCTACATATATAGTATATAGATACATACTATATCTAAAGTATATGTACTATATAGTAGAGTATATATATGTAGTGTGTTTATATATATTAGTACATACATATGACGTACAGATAATAGAGCATATTATGTATTATCATTTATTTATGAATATTCATATTTTAATTGAGTGCATTTTAATATTGATTTCATGTTATTTTTGTATTCTGTATACAAGACTTTTGCCAGATACATGTGCTATGAATGTTTTCTCCCAGTCTGTAGCTTGACTTTTAATTTTCTTTATTATAAACTTTGATGAACAGAAAATTTTAATTTTGATAAAATCTAATTTATCAAGTTATTCTTATATATTTAGTGCTTTTTATGTTCTTGCCATGAATTCTTTTCCTACCCCAAGATCACAAATATGGTTTCATATCTTTTTTTCTGGAAGCTTGATAGTTTTAGCTTTCATATTTTGATACGTGATTTATAACAAATCAATTTTTGCATGTGGTATGAGGTAAGAGCTCTAGTCTTTCTATAAATTATCTTAGCACCCTTTTGGAAAAGTACTTGATCATATATATGTATTAATATATATATATGATATGTATAATATATATAACTCATTATATATCATACATATATTTCCCATTGATTTTCTTTTGCCATATGCCTATTTCTCTGTTGTCACCCTGTTTCCAGTCTTACTTTCTTAGGCTCAAGTTTTGTTTTGGAGTCTCATTTCCATTGTCCACTTTGTATAGATCTAGGACTTCTATTTTTCTGCATTGCTGAAGTCTTTAAGGTTCTCTGTTGATGGTATCTGCAGACAGTGTCTTTATTACTGACAACTCATCTGTTGCTTGGAGTTTGACATTCTCTTTTGTTTTTGTTTTTGGTCATTATAAATTTTTCTTCCTTTTCTTCAGGCCAGCTCTACATTTTAAAAGATACTATTTTATCTAATTTAACTTTGCTAGGTGTTTGTAAAGGGAAGCATTCCTAGAATGTGCTCTCACTACATATACACAAAATGGTGTTGATGGATATTAACTATCCTATTTTAGTAATAACCTGCATATACATACGCGCACACAAGTTCATATGCAGATTTCACAGCACATAAAAGGAAAATTAGCACTTAATTTAAAATCACCAGTAATAATACTGCTAGTGATTTATGAACAAATATGATGGTAAATGTTTTAAATAGTAAAAAAAAAAAATGTATCATTAGAAATGTGGAGAACTAATGATTTTTTGTGTTTTCAAGTGTTCATGGCTACCCAAAGTTTTATATGGAAAGAAAGGTTACAAAGTTCTCTACAGCCTTTTATTTTATACAATTATTTTTATTATGGAAAATTTCCAATATATAAAAACAGGAAGGAACTTTCATGTAATTATCACTGAGCTTTAGTAATTAGGAATATTTTACCAGTTATTGTTTTTTTCTATTCTCTGCCTCTTATTTACAAACTTTTTCCTATGTAATATTTTAAAGTAAGTTGATGAAATTATATTTTACACATAAATATTTCCGTTTTAATCCCTAATAAGTATTTTTTTTTTTAAAGGAAGAAAGCAGACAGCTATGAAGGCAGGTGAGCAGGCAGGTATGCAGAGAGAGAGGAAGAAGAAGCATTTAAAAATTTTTGTTTAGTTGGTCACTTTTGGTTGTTTCCCTTGGTTCCACGTCATGAACTTGGATATTAGGGCTTTATGTGGACTAATCCACTGCAACCACAGACTTAAGATTTGAGCATGACAAATACTAACCAGGGCATGCCAATGCTTTTTGAAAATTTTCAGTGTCATCATAGCTAATCAATTAAAGGTAACTTTTTCCTTATTATTTCTGTTATTTGGCCTATATTAAAATTTCCCTATTTACCACAGTGTCTTTGTACAATACAAAGTGTCTTCGTATTGTTGGTTTGTTTGAATCAGATTCAAACAAGGTCCACACTTTGCATGAGAGTTTTATGAATTTACAGGAATATTATAATATTTTTACTTGCAAATATGCCTGTTAACCTCTAATTTTCTTCAGCTGAGCCACAATATATTTTAAATATTAGGCAACATACTATGGTGACTTTAAATATCCGTTAACCCTTTATATTTTTCCACAAAATCCTCCAAATAACCTATTGGAATGAAGTAATACTTTTAATGTCTGTCCTTTCCAGAAAGTATCTATGTAGGTTTACCATGGTGTTTTGCATTCATAACACTAGGGTAGAGTAAAAGGAGCATATGCTTTGCCCATACTTGGCCACATAATGCATCTGTTCTAATCTTACAATTATGGTCCTGGGCATGTTTTTAAAATCTTTGTAAAGATGATAACATCAAACCTCATTCAAAAGAGACACTGAAAAAGTGTTATACTTAATTATTGTGAATTTGTTAATTAAATATTTATGAGCAGATACATTATCTCTAGAAACCTCCAGCTTTCAGAATGATTGCAAATAGAAATAGAATGAAGGGAGGAAGTCTGTTCTCTAGCAGTAAGGACAAAGTAACTGAGACCCCAATGTTAAGTTAACACTTCATATGGAAATATAGACTCAAAAGTTAGAACTGACTACACTGTTTTATATTGGAGGAAGAGCAGATTTTTGTTAGTAGCAGGCCTTTTTTTACTACTAGACTTTTGGGAATAGTGACAAGTAGAAGAATGTTATATCGATCAGTAGTTACTATTTCTAGCAACAGTTAAAACTGGTAACTGGGAGAGTAAATGGTTTTATTCTACTATTAGAAAGTGAGGAAATCATGAAATGAATGGCAAAGTAAAACAGTTCTTTAAACCTGCAGAAATAAAAGACACCATCCACTGTACTCATGAAGACATAAGGAGATGGCCGTTACCTTGCTATCATATAAGCCCCATTGTGTGAATGTAGTATGTAGTTGGTATATGCTGAGATTAGGGTCGCAGCCTTTTGAGTTGCATCTCGATTCTGAGTCAGTGATACATCACTGGTGTATATCTATATCCTCCCCCCTTTTCTTTTTAAGACTACATAATTCAGAGCAAATCATTGTTGACTTTTAAATATTTAGCCTTCAGTTGTATAGAAACCAAATCACAGAAATTAGTAAAAATATTTTCAGTATCCATTCTTTTGTAAGGGAATTTCAGTGCTAGAATTGGGTTGAATCGAGTGTGGCAGAATCCAATAAATTCATATTATTTACTCAAATTGGAATAAGAATTGTTCTTGATTTTAGTATCACAGATCAACATCTTAATTATTAGCATCTCTAATTAAGTTTGTCTGTCAAGCAAGATAGAATTCCATTGTAAAAGGGAATGTTTAAAATTCTGTTAGCTAAGAACTTTGGAGCTGAGAAAGTGATGTCTACTGGTCTTGGCCATACTGCCACCTAGGGGCGTACAAGAAAGACTGCCACCATGTCGTTCTAGCTAGTGCCAGAAATAGTTGACATTGATGTTAATTGTATTTTAAGAGAAATCCCAAGAAACCATAATCTACTTGTGGGTACAAGAATAATATTGACTTAACTAGTGATGTTATATAATATTGTTATAACATATTGTTAATAATTTAATGTGTTCCTTCTATATTTTATTCTTTATTATTCAAGGGATATTGCATTTTGACAATGACTTGTTTTGAGTGGTATTTTTACATTTGTAAATAGCACAGTAGATTTACTAATATTCA
>RJWH01002190.1:0-29350 GCA_004363575.1 Solenodon paradoxus
CCTTCCTCTCCTTTCCCCTCCTTTGTGGTCCAAGTATGCTCTGTAATTTCCAGGTCTTGGAAGTTATAAACCTCTATTTTCTTTTATAGAAGACGATTATTGCTGAAGGACATCTTGAAATCCTAAGAACCCAGTCCAGTCCTAATAACCAATAGTCTGAGACCGATGCAATCAGGCATCCAGGAATATAGTGACAATTAGATTTAGACAAATATTGTAGGCACTGGAAGGAGGGAGCCAGCTGTTTCTTGTGCTTCTCTTGTGCTCCTTTGAAACCTATGTTTCTCATACAGTAGACTTTTAATAGTTGATTAAAACAAATACTGGTGCTATTTAAATCTGCTATGTTGATGCACAGAATTTGAAAACTAATTCCTCAGGGCTACAAAACCCTAAAATATAGCAGAGGAGAAACAAGCAGCTTAATTGGCAGAGCTCCCAACCTGAGCACTGCCTCTGTAATTAAATGTAAATTACGATTCACTCCGAGGACAATCAATTGCACCACTTTCATAAACTTTTAATTTTATTATTGAAAGTCAAGATTTTCCTAATAAGTTTTCCATTAACTCAGAACTTGATTTGCGACTAGAGGTCTCTAAATCCCACACAACCCACTTTGTGTCTCTTTCCTCTACAGCAATGTGAATAGTGGGAAATTCTTCTCTGTGCTCACCCTGTCCTTGAGGCCAGGGCATTTAGGAGCAACACGACCCTCTGCTCTTCCCACCTAGGCCCCTTCCAGGGCTGCTCTCATCTGCTAAATGAGGAAAGTATTCAAGTAAGAAAACATATGTGAAGATAAAATGTCTGTTTCTGGATCTCACAAAGAGATGTTCATCAGACATTAGTTTCTTTCCTGTGTCCTTGGCTTCTAGCTAACCTCTTTTATTCCAGTGGGGGCATTCTACCTTTTATGTCCTGTGAAGAGTTTAAAGATTCTGAGTCCCATGGATTAGAAGTGTGGAAATGACATGCTAACTTCTATTTACCTACCACAGAACATGCCATACATTCCTCCACTGACCTTGGGGTCTATTTCTTGGAATTTGTCTCCCAGCTTATTGTGATTACTAAATCTTTATGCTAATGTTTGGGTTAATTTCCAGAATGGAGGGTGGAAGACTTGGATGCCTTTGCAGAGTGACAGAGAGATGAAGGGAAGTCGCTTTCTAAGCACTGCCTGAGCTGGACTGTAGTAAAATACACCACCCACATCACTCTAACGAAGATGGGCTTCTCCTTTGCCTCGGCCTTGTTGGCTTTCATGAATTCAAGCTCAGATATTTTTACTTCTTCCTGAGACAACCTGGAACCCCTGACTTATGCTCCTCTGAGATTAAGTTTGCAGAGTGGTAAACCCGATGCCCTTTGGTGACAGAGGCCTGGGTGATCACAGCTCCACCTGTTCATTAAGGTCCAAGAATAGGACTTGGAGGCTTTACTGGCTAGATGCAAGGCGTTCTTGATGACTGCATTAACCTTCCACGCATCCTCACCAGGAGGGTTCTCTTCCCTGTTTTCCAGGCAAACTTGGGAATGTCTTCTTCAGAATTTCTCACACTTTACCCATGCCCCATGGGGTGTCTGGAATGCATACAGCTAAAAAGGCATTCAAATTGCAGCCTTTATTCCCAGATCAGGAAGAGAGAATACTCAAGCCTGAGTTTTTTCTCTTAGTTATAAGACAATTAACACATCTTCTGTTTCTTCTCTTTTTCCCTTCAGGCTACACCTGCAGGCATTAAATATTTGAAAAGTACCTAATTATTACTTATATTTCTCTTTCCTGAACCCTATGAAGTAGGGGCCAGAAGCTCATATGCCTCCAGCTTGGTCAAGCAAATAAACTGCAAAGGTAAACTGGACAGACACTCTAGTACAATGGTATTTCTTATTCCCAACCAGAATGTTTTTATCCTAATTAAAAAGGTAGTCATATTTCAAAAACTACTGTAAGCCAAAAATTCTGTGGACTGAATTCTACTTGTTAGATCTTGCTTAAGCAAGTTGTTCATCTTTCTAATAAAACTGCCCCTAGATTCCCTCAGGGACTTTTCCCTCGACGGTTGATCATCCTTTTGGAAAACCCATTTCCTCCCACAAGACAAAAACATGTTAGAATATAACTGTATTGAGGATCAATGTCTACCAGTAACATGGGATAGAGTTACCATTTCGTGTCATTACACATCCTGTTTTCTCTTCTACATAGTCCCACAGTTCTCTCATTTCCTATTGAAAATGTCATCTCAGTGTTCTGCTTTTTAACCAACCAGGAACAGCTCACTTCTTTGTAAGTAGGAATCTGTCATCAACTTCTACCAAAAGCACTTTTTAAATGATGTCAGTAAGTTCTCCATTATCAAACACATTACCTAACTGTATTGGCTGATGGTCATTTCTCTTTGGCGGTAATCCCTCCTGCCTACACACCAGGACCCCTGTCCTCTCTGGCTTCCTTAACTCCTCTGGTCACTCCCTTGTCATCGCTGTCCTAGACACTCTTTCCTTCACTGTCTCGGAGTGGTTGCTATCCCAATGGACTCATCTCCAGTTTGACCGAGAAGGACTGATAGAAACAAGTCTGTGAGCACTGACCGATGTTGGGTAGATCTATGCAAAAGAATTATTATTGAAGACACTTCTGACAGGAGAGTGAGCCAGAAGATTTAAATTAATTGTGGAAATGACTATTATATCAGCCTTTATTCTTCCAACCCACAGAATGTGTCAGATGCTTTCCCAGGCATTGGGCTTGTCATCACTGTGTCATGCTCTCTGGAAGCAAAGATGAAAAAGATGCCATCATTCGGTGACTTCATGTTGATAACTAACTGGAGGGAAACAAATGATGTGATAAGTACTTTGTGGCAGTGAGTGCAGGATGCTGACAGACTTGGGCATAGAGGTGCAGGAACAAAGGAGCCATGCCAGTTACATCACCTACAAAGCCAACATGAGGGTGATGCCTCTATGCTAGGGGACCATATTAACAATAGTTGCTCATCTAATGAATATTATGAGTAAATCTAGTAGAATTTTCAGCTGGTGGCAGCCGCACACAGATTTTTTTTGTGGGGTCTCTAAGCAAGTTAGGATACTTAGGAATTTTCTTAGATTACTCTTTGTTGGCCATACTTACCTGGATCTAGGATTGTGCATCTCCTGGATTTGAATTCAGAATTAGAATCTTGACTGATATAAAGATCTTCCTGCTAGCCCCAGCTTTCCCACACTGCCTAACTCTTGACTTCGTGTGTGTTCTCACCATCAGCGTCCACATATCCTCAATTAGAAAATACTGGCAGCAGCTGTTCTTCATCAGGAGTCATGCTTGATGCTAGACAGATAGAGAAAAGGTGATTGACAGGGTCCTTGATTTCAAGGAGCTCACCCTTTAGTGGTGGAGATTTACAGTGAGTAAACCTGTGGTAGATATTTTTTAATTATGTGACTATTGTAGGAATTTATACAAGTATGTGCTGGGTTATTTTCAGAAGCTTTGTGGATGAGCATGAACTGACTAGTAAAAGCCTAAGAAAATCTGCATACTTGGGAGAATAGGGGTGCTTGGAATTCGGAGAACAGCCTTATCAGCATGATGGGTGAGGTTAATCATCAGCGTAAACCAAAAACTTAATATTAGCAATTTTTTCTCATGGAACCAGTAGGAAAGTTGCCTTGATCTGACTAGTTGTACCTCCCTTGGAATTGGTCAGGGGCACTCATAGAAGAGGAGACTCTTATGGAGGTCTTTTACCGAGGTCTGTGATCATTTGAGATGGTCTAGAAATTCAACTTTGTGGTGCAGCCATTGAACTTACACACTTAGACTGACAGACAGTAATCTATAGAGCAGAGGTGCAAAAATCTGTTGGGTGTGTGGATGCTTGGGCAGACAGGATATCACATTTCCTTCTGCAGAGTGACTGCATGGGAAGGATATGGGAAGGAAACAGGTCCAGACTTAAGGACAGATATCTTGAACCCACCTGGGTGGCAGTTTGAGAATTTGGGCTTAAACAGCATTATCTTCTCCTGCTCTTTTCAGGACTATATTCTTAAGGAGTAGCAAAGTCCCTCTCTTCAGTGTGTTGGTCAGTTGTATTCAACTCACACACTCCTGGACTCTGGGGGCATATGTTCATGACAAATCAAGCAGCCATCTACAATTTCTGAGCTGTGAATTCATGTGTAAAATGAACAAGTAGAGGGAGTGGGTTTGCCGGAGTAGAGTGTAGTGTGAGATGTGGCAGAGAAAGAGACGAAATGTGAACAGGAAGGCGTACTTCTCGACCTGTAGCAGCTTTTCTGTAGGTAAGTCGGTCTAATACCCGGGACGTCTTGGTGGACATCCCCGACCCCCACCTCTGGGGATTAGGGAGGGACTGAGATTGAGTTAGTCACTAATGGCCAATGACCCAAGCAATTATGCTTGCTTAATAAAGTCTCCATAAAACATCCTAACCAAGGGGGTTTGGCGAGTTTCCAGCTTGGTAAACCTACCCATGTGTTAGGATGATGGTGTCCCAAAAAAGGGCATGGAACCTCTATACCTTCTTCCCTATACCTTGTCCTGCATCTCTTCCACTTGACTGTTCTGAGTTGTATTCCTTTATAATAAACTAACAATAGAAAATGTTTCCTTGGGTTCTCTACATCATTTTACCAAATTATTGAATTTTTTTCAAGATGGGGTTGTAGTCAGAAGCACAGTTGATAATCTGGGCTCTGTGGTTGGCATCTGAAGTGGAGAACAGTCTTGTAGAATCTTTTAGCACCGAGTCCTTACCTGGAGAGGTCTTTGCTGATTCCAGGTAGTTAGTGGCAGAACGGAATTAAATTGTGGAACACCCATTCTGGGACGAAATTAATTCTTCTGTGGAGAATTGAAAAATTGCTTGGTGCAAGAAACCCACACCTTTGATGTCAAAATTGTTGTGAGGAGAATAAATAATTATGTGTTTATAGCATCCTAGAGAGAGACTTGACAAGAAAGAGCGGCAAACAAAGAAACTATTAGAAGTTAGGTGAGTATAAAAATAGTTGATCGTGAAATTATTTCATATGTAGAATTAAAAGTTGAATTTATTTAGAAATCAATAGAAAATATGTATATTTTGTTTATTTTTATTTTATTTGCTGAAGGACCATTGTATCATAGCATTAAATAACTTTAATGTGTACATCATTGTAAATCAGCATCTGCAAATAATATATTCATTTTTCCACCAACAGTTCAATTTATCTAACATGTATATTTAAAAAATGTGTGTGGCTACAAGAGACTGGTGAATAAGCTTTGAATTACAAGGGAAGAAATTAGTTGACAATAAAATCGAATCAATTCAAACATGGGAAAATTAAAAAGGAATAATAAGGAAAACTTGTTAAATACAAAACAAAATAAGATAAATAGCAGTTTGGTTAGCCACCTTCAGCTGGTGCAGTCCATATACATCCCACGAAGCATCTCAGTTTGTGTCCTGGGACTCAGGGGAACAAACGAGATGACCAACTAAATAAATTAAATAAGTAAAAACTCTTCTTCTTCCTCTCTCTTTCTGCCTTTCTGCCTTTGCTTGTCTTCATTACTGCCTGCATTTTTTTCTTTAAAAGAAAAGAATCAATCCAAATACATGGATTATCATCACTGAATTGAAAAATGCAACCTAAATGTCAATATCTTATTAAAAGATAGTCTGTTTGACAATTTTACCTGAAACACGCCTCAAATAAAATAACGTGACAAACGTTAGAAATGATAAATTAGCAGGAAAATGTTTACAAAAAATAGTGTGGTAAAACAATATTAATGTACAAAAATAATTAAAATTTCTGCAGGCTCTCGCCTGTCTCTGGTCAGTAGCAAGGGTAGGAGGCACTGAACACAGATGCAGGGGCCATGCCTGCTAATAGATGGCAGCTCTAGACCCAGCCAGCACCAGGTCCACTGTCTCCCACTCAGGGGGTTCCAGGGTCAGGGCTGAAGTTCTACAAGGAGAAATGAGTTGGCAATGTATGCCTTAAAAGCATAGCTTCGAGACATACCAAACCAAAGTGAAATATGAATTATAAATCCATAATTATAACACATGACAATATATTCAACATAGAAATAAACAAATGAAATAATGTTTTTGAGGATTAGAAAAATACAGGGAGTTTTATCATGTTTGTGCTTGTGTGAACAGAGAGTGTATATATACATATATGTGTGTGTATGTGTGCTGTATATATATATATATATATACATTGCATGTATATATATATATATATATATATATACATATAGTGTATATGTGTGTGTGTTCCCAACAGAAAATACATATCGTATTCTAAATCCATAGACCATTGCAAAATTGAGTGTGTTATTGTAAACAAAATCTCCATAGTTTCAGGTATCAGAATTCATGCAGACTTTCTGGTTTGACTACAATCCAAAATACTAGAAGTTAACTGCAGCAAATGCCTATACCTACTCATGTGAAGGTAAACATCAAAACTAAATTACAAATCAGACTAATAGTCCATCTCAAAAATGTGTGACTTTTTTCTTTCTTGAATCTGAAGAAGAGCTCAGAGGAAAAGATAAGCCCTACTTGAATATATTAGAAAATAAGAAATAATGAGAATACATGGTATTCTCAACTGGAAAATTATTAGAAAAATGAATAGCAAACGAAATTATTCTGTGAACTAAATTAATTTTGAAAAGAAATGAATGAAATGGAAGTAAAGATACAATATTAACTTAGAAAAGGCATCAAAATTCTTAACTAGACTTTTTTCTTTATTAATTAAATCATTTAATTTTTTCACATTGCTTTAGCCATTATAGGATATTGAAGTAGCACCTCTGCTCACTCATACAGAGAGGCAGTTGAGATGGCTAAGGGGCAGACCATGTTAAGTCCAAGGACTGGGGAATCAGACTTGGGGTCCAGGGAAAAACAAAATTAAAACATACCCTCCAAATTAAAAAAAGCAAAGGCAAATGAAATCACATCTCCATCTGCATGTATTCACACCCCAGGAGCTGTGGTTTGCCCTTCAGCATCGCCTTGTTCCCACCCTCCTCCTCTCCCCTCCTACCTCCATGGTAGCCACAGGCTTGCATGCTCAGAATTTTCTTGAGATTTATCCGTTCGTTTTCTTTCTTTATATTCCTCCTATGAGTGAAACTATTTTGTACTTTTCCTTTTCTTTCTGGATTAATTCGGTTAGCACGATCACCTCTAGTTCTATTCACATTGTTGCCAAAGGCCACATCTGTCTTTTTTAACAGTTGTGTAGAATTCCATTGTACGTTGAAAGGCATTTAGGTTGTTTCCATGTCTTGACTATTGTGAATTGTGCCACCATGAACACACAGGTACAGATATTTTTCTGATTAGGGTTTTTGTGTGTTCTGTGTATATGTCTAGATATGGGACTGCTGGATAGGATTGTTAGATCCATCTTTATTTTTTTTGAGGAATCTCCACTGTTTTCCAAAGAAGGTGAATTAAATTCCTACCAAGAGTTTGGGAGAGTTCCAACTTCTCCGAGACTTCTTTCTTGTCTTTTTAAAAGTAGTGTTTTATTGAGGTAATTTTGTTTTACAAATTAAAATAAACTCATATGTACTGGTTCCCCATTCGCTGATACATGTCACCACACCCGGACCTCGACCAGATTACAGAGTTCTTCACTATTTCCCAGTGAGCCCCAACACCTCTCCCCCATACTTCCATCCAGTTCCCAGTTGGTAACCTCAGTTTTATTGCCAATGTTCAAGCTTTGGTTTTGTTTCATCTGTTCTTTTGCATTGTCTACTCACCTTCACCTATGAGTGAGATCATTTGATACCTATTTTTCTTCTTTTGATTTATTTCACTTAGCATAATCCCCTTTAGTCCATCTATGTTGATTCAAATGACAGGATTTCATCTCTTCTAAGGGCTATGTCATATCCATTGTGTATAGATAACACATCTGTTTTATCCATTCATCTAACTGTGAGCACTTCAGGTAGTTTCCAGTTCTCCTATTGTGAATAGGGCTGCAATAAACATGGGGGAAGGGGATGCATAAATCTCTGTGAGTTAGTGTTTTTGCATCTTTTGAGTGAACGCCCAGAAGTAGGATGGTAGGATCATATGGGATTTCCATATTTAACTTTTTGAGGAATCTCCATATTTTTTCCTTAGGGGTTGCATCAGTTTGCACAACCCTAGCAGTGTAAAATTACTCCCTTTACAACCTTGCCAAAATTTTTTGTTTTTAGACTTTTGTATAATAGCCAATCTCTCAGGTGTATGGTGACATTTCATTGTTTTGATTATCATTTCCCTGATAGTCAATGAGTAGGAACATTTTCATGTGCTTGTTGGGCATCTGGATGTCTTTTTTTTTGAAAAATGTCTCCAACCCCTCTGCCCATTTTAAAAAAAAATTGAATTGTTTGCTTTTCTGTTATTGAGTTTTATGAGTTCTTTGAATAATTTAGGTATCAGGCCCTGGGCAGAATATTAAACACAAATATCTTCTCTCAGATAGTAGGTGTCTTTTTGTCTTGATGATATTTTCTTTTGCCGTGAACAAGATTTTCAGTGTGATATAGTTCCACTTAATTGTTTTTGTTTCCCTTGATGCTGGAGTTAATTCCCCAAAGACCTCTCTAAGGCCGATGTCATGGAAAGTCTTTCCTATGTTGTCTTCCAGGAATTCCATTCCAAGAATGGTTTCTGATCTTATATTCAAGTCTCTAGTCCATTTTGAGTTAATTTTTGTGAATCGTGTCAGAGAGTGGGTCTAGCTTCATTCTTTTGCATGTGGCTGTTCAATTATCCCAACACCATTTAGTGAAGAGACTCTCCTTTCTCCATCACATGATTTCTGCTCCTTTGTTGTAAATTGACTGCATACGAGTGAGTCATTTCTGGTGATTCGATTCTATTCCACTGATCTGTACTTCTGTTATTATTCCAGTGCAATACTGTTTGATCACTATTGCTTTGTAGTATAGCTCAATGTTTGGAAGCATATTACCTCCAGTTTTGTTGATTTTTCTAATAATTGCTTTGTCTTCAGGGTCTTTTGTTGTCCCATACACATTTTAAGATTTTTTTGTTCTGTTTCCTTGAAGTATGCCCATGGATTTTGATGGGGGTTGCATCAAATCTGTATGTTGCTTTAGGTAGAATGGTCATTTTTAACAATGTTGATTCTTTCCAGTTGTGAACAGGAGATGTCTTTCCATCTCTTAGTATCTTCCTCTATTTCTTTTAAGAAAGACTTACAATTTTCATTGTACAGGGTTTTCACCTCCTTTGTTAAGTATTTTCTAAGGTATTTGATTCTTTTTACTTCTATTTTAAATGGTTTGGTTTTCTTTTCTACTAGAGTATTGTTTGGGTATAAAAATGCAACAGATCTTTGTGCATTAATTTTGCATCCTGCCACTTCACTATATTCATTGTGTTCGCAGCAGTTTTTTGACAGAATTTTTAGGTTTTTCAATATGTATAATCATGTCATCGGCAAATAATGAGAGTTTTACTTCCTCTTTTCCAATTTGGATTTCTTTTATTTCTTTTTCTTGCCTAATTGCTCTGGTTTAGACATCCAGTATAAAGTTAAATAGCTGTGGTGAGAGTGTACAGCCTTGACTTATTCCTGACTTTAGAGAAAATGCTTTAAAAATTTCACTGTTGAGTAAATGTTGATAATGGTTTTATCATATATGGCACAGGTACTATTTGAGAAGCATAGGTACTAATTCGCTGAAGGTTTGGTAAAATTAACTCGTAAAGGCATTTATTTTGTCTATTATGTTAAGTAATGTACCTTCTATCCTGATTATATGCAAGGTTTTTATCATAAATGAGTGTTGAATCCTGTCAAAATTTTTTTCTGTATCTATTAATATGACCATTTGTTCTTTTTCCTTGTTCTTGTTGGTATGGTATATTACATCAATAGATTTGTATATCTTGAATCATTCTTGCATCCCTGGGATAAATCCCACTTGGTCAGGATGGATGCTCCTTTTGATGCATAATTGAATTCAGTTTGCTAATATTTTGTTCATTAGAGGTATTTGTCTTTAATTTTCTTTCTTGGTGGCATTTCTATTTGCTTTTGGTATCAGTATGATGTTAGCCTCATTGAAAGTGTTTGGAAGTGTTCCCTGCTCTTCAATATTTTGAAAGAGTTTGAAAAGCATAGGTACTAATTCTCTGAAGGTTTGGTAAAATTAACTAGTAAAGGCATTTAGTCCTGGACTTTTATTTTTAGGGAGACTTTTGATTACCTATTTAAAGTCCTTGCTCATGATTGCTTTGTTCAGGTATTCCGATTCTTCCAGGTTCAGTCTTGTTAAACTGTATTTTTTTAAATATTTGTCCATGTCCTCAAGGTTGCCAGCTTTTTTGGCATGTGGCTGTTCATAGTAGTTTCTTATGATGTTTTGTATTTTTATTGTGTTTGCTGTACCTTCTCCCCTTTCATTTCTGATTCTTGTTATGAGAATTTTTCTTTCTTTATGAGTCTAGCCAATGGTTTATTAATTTTGTTTATTTTTTCGAAGAACTAACTTTAGGTTTCATTTCTCTTCTGGATCGTCTTTTTGTTTTCTGTTTCATTTATTTTTGCTCAAATTTTTATTATTTCTCTTCTATTAATTTTGGGGTTTAATTGTTCTTTCTTGAGTTGCTTTAATCTAGATCATTAGATGACTTGCAATTTTTCTTGTTTCTTCAGGTAGGCCTGAATTGCAATACATTTCCTTTAGTCCTGCATTTGTTGCATCCCATACATTCTGGTAGCTTATGTCTTTATTTTTGTTTTTCTGTGTTTTTAAAATTCTTCTTCGATTTCCTTTTAGGCAAGAGTCATTCAGAAGCATATTTTTTAGTCTCCAATTAATTTGGGGTCTTCCAGTTTTATTTTTGTGCTTGTTTTCTAGGTTTAAACCATGTTTTCAGAGAAGATGCTTGGTATGTTTTCAGTCTTTGTAAATTTTTTGAGACATGTTTTGTGTGCCAACATATGATCTTTGAGAATGTTCCCTGTGCAAATGAGAAGAAAGTGAAATTCATAGTCATTGGATGAAGTATTAGCATATGTCTTTTGAGCCAAACTGTTCCAATTGATTATTTAAAGCTATTGTTTCTCTATTAATTTCCTGATTAGTTCATCTGTCCATTGCTTTAAGTGGGGTGTTGAAGTCTCCCGCTATTACTGTGTTACGGTAGAGGTTTCTCATTAGTTCTGATAATGGTTGCTTAATACATGTGGTTGCTTCTTTGCTTGGTGCATATATGTGAATAAGCATTATGTTATCTGTTTTGAGCTGCCTCATTTCTTCTTTATCTCTTTTGCTGTTCTTTTTCTTTATCTATTTTCTTGATTTCCATGAGTATCTCTATCATCTTTGCCCTAAATTCATTCTCAGGTAATTTGTATGTCTGTTGCATTCAGATTTTCCCTGGGGTTTTATTTGGATCCATTATTTCATGCATATTTCTTTGTCTTTGCTCTGTTTGGTATTCTGTTTTTATTTCTGTGGATTAGTTTTCCCTGAAATGATAGCCTTATTTCGGGGATCAGCTTCCACCAAATAAGACTGAATCTTGGTTTGAACAAAGTTTTTTAGTTGTGTGTCATCACCACTGGTAGGATTTGTTGAAGCTCTGAGGTGGACCCTGTGTTTTATCCTAAGAGTCCAGTCTATGGGGTCAAAAATTGCTTGCGGGACCCGGAGACTTCTTCCACTGTTATAAGTATGAATGATAAAGACCACCTGAGGATTGTTGCTGGCCCTGAATCAGCAATCAGACCACAGTTCCACTTGTACCCACAGAGTAGCATTAGCAGGTAGCTCTAGAAGGTCCTCCTTTTTGGGAGACTTTTTCCAGATCAGGGAGGAATTTACAGTGTTGGGTTGTGCAACGTCAGCATAATAATTTTGGGTGGGAGTGGGAGTTTTGCCAGGTGCCTTCTGGTTATGGTGGTGAACTGTGCAAATTCCTCTTGGGAGCTCTGACTCAGTTTTTCGGGGCACTGGTCCTCTTTCCAACCTGTACCAAGACTCCTTCCCTCAGTTCAGTGAACTTGATCCCACTGGGTGTGCTTTCTGTTGCCTGAGTGAAAATCTGGGAAATATGGTTCTTCCTGAGGTTCTGCCCTCTCTCCCATGGCTTTTTCCACCCCCTGGGCCTTAGAATCCCAGAATTGCAATGTAGCTCTGAAACTGGACATTTTTGCCTACCCTTGGGTATTAAATCCTGGGGCTCTTTGTGTAGTTGCTGGTCCTGCTTTTCTTCAGTATTTGTGACTGTAAAATAAGCACTTCCTATTTGCTCTGTGGGGAGGAGGCTACTCTGGCTTCCACTGGCTTGCCATCTACGCTACCAAACTGTTCTAGTCTTTTCGGTATAGATCATTATCACTGGTATGGTGTGGTATATTATTTTGGTTTTTATTTGCATTCCTCTGATGATGAGTGATGGAAATAATTTTTTCCTGTGTTTGTAGATCATCTATATGTCTTCTCTAGATAGGTGTCTGTTCAGTTCTTTACATATTGCGTGGGTTGTTTGCTTTTTTGATGTTGAGGTATATATGCTCTTCACCTGTTTTGAAAATTTAACTCTTGTCTGTTGTATGTTGTACAAATATCTTTTTCCATTCATTGCACTGCCTTTTTGTTTTAATGGTGGTTTCCTTTTCTGCACAGAAGGTTTTTAGATTGATGTAGTCCTAATTGTTTAGTTTTACTTTTGTTTCTTTTCCTTTAGATGCCCCTTCCTCAAAGACTTTCTCGAGATCGATGTCATGGAGAGTTTTTCCTTTGTTGTCTCTATGTATTTTATGATTTGGCATCTTATGTTCAGGTCTTTGATCAATTTGAGTTGATTTTTGTGTGTGGTACTAATGATTAATCTATTTTTATCTTTTGGCAGATGTCTCTCCAGTTTTCCCAGCGCTATTTGTTGAATAGAATTTCCTGCCTCCATTGCCCACTCTTGACTCATTTGTCATAGATTAACTGTCCACATAGCTATGGTTTTATTTTTGGTTCTCTGTCTTATCCCTCTTGTCCGTGTATCTATATATTTTTCCCCAATATCATACTGTTTTAGGTGATGATTGCCTTGTAGTATAGCATGAAGTTAGGCAGTATGATTCCACTGCTTGTTGATTATTACTGACTGGTAGTTTTTGTCTTTTAGTATTTTGAATATGGTGTTCTGCTCTCTCCTGGCTGTAAAGTTTCTGCTGAGATGTATGATGATGGGCTGATGGGTGAACATAGATAGGTTATGTTTCTCTTTTCTCTAGCAGCCTTGAATAGTTTTTCTTTATTGTTGGCTTTTGCTAGTTTTCTTATTGTGCCTTAGACAATGTCTTTTTGCTTTTAGAAATTTGAGTGTTCTATTGCCTCTTGAAACTCCATTGTTAATTTTTTTGTGATAAGTCTGGGAAATACTTTGCTATTATATTTTTTTCCTTCTTTTTGTTTAGTTTTCTGTGTATCACACAATCTAAAAACAGATGAAGTCTAATACATGAGATGTACATGTTCTCATCACATCTCTTTATAAAACAGCACCAGCAGCTCTGCCCCTCATCTGGTCACATCAGGGAGTACATGAGCAAAGACAAGAAAATAAATATGCTTGTTCCACAACTTGCCAAGTCCAGCACCAGCACCATCAGAATGGTCCCCTCTTCTGGGTAAGCACTCTGATCGAAGGTCGGACAGCACATCCCCTGCCTACAGTTTTTGTCACAAAGGCACACTGATAGACAAGCCAATGGGGCATGACAAGCCATCCCTGAGATGCTGGACTGTGGTATAGTAGGGTTGGTGGGCTTCTGAAGGTGGGTTTGGTGCTGGCCATTACCCAGTCAGCGTGGCAGAGTGGGAGACAGGCAGTGGGAGAGTGCCAGGACAGAAACAGGTGGGTGATACTAGCTCTTTCAATAGGTTTTCTGCTCCTTCTCCCTCTTCTCTCCTTATCTTTATAAGTTCTTCTAAGATAGCTTATAGAGGCTCTTCATTTTTTCTCAATTTGTTTCTCTCTTCTCTTCCATGAGGGTCACCTCTGTGTTTTTGTCTTCACTGCCTGAGACTCATTCTTCTGCAATACTGAGCCTATTTATGGAGTTTTCTATGTGTGTCTTCAATTTGCTGACTTTTTTTTTCATATCTAGTTCTGCTTAGGCTTTCATAATAACCTTTGTCTCTTTGGTGAAATAGTCATTTTGATCTGTCATTTCTTTTTGGAGGTCTTATATTTGTCTTTGGGTAGTTAATTCTACCTCTGGCAAATTGTTCAGTTTTTTTTTTAAAAACTATCACTCCAAACTCTTTTTTATGTTAGGTTGATCCATTTGCGGTCATTAGATTTCTCCTCTGGGGAGTTCCTGGCATCTTTCTTTCTCTGAGCCCTTTGTGGATTTTTTTTTTTTTTTGGAGGGGAAGAGATTTTAATTGTGGCCTGATTTCACTGTCCCATATTTGGCATTATGGATTTATTATTGACTTTCCAGGCAGTGGCTGTGGTGGGCAGTTGTTGGAGAGGCAGCTGTGTGGATGGCGCCCTCCCCTGGTGCAGGAGCAGAGGTCCTAGGCAGCGTTTGCTTTTGTGTTTGCTTGAGGGTGCGGAGCGAGCAGCCAGTTCCCTAGCAGGCTCTCCATGTGAGGGCCTCCAGGTTCTGCTGTTCGGGCCGGTGCTTCTCCTGGTGTCTCCGGTCATGGACACAGAGGCTATGGGCAACTCCCTGTTTTCGGTGGTGGCACCTGGGTGTCTTCCTCACAGTTGCTCTCAAGGTGAAGGAGAGAGGCCGCTGGTAGCTTTAGGGTGCTAGCAGAGAAAGGATAGAAGCTGCAGGAAGCCTCTTTTTGTTGGTGGTGGGGTGGGGCGTTCATTCTCTGAGCTCTGGGTGCGGGTCACAGGCCACCTCAGGGGCCCAGGAAACAGGGAAGAGGCTGCAGGCTGTCCTGTCCATCAGAGCTCAGGACTCAGGGGAGGGTCCCAGTCAGCTTCCAGTTGGTGGGGTGGGGGCAGGCACGTTGCTAAGGGCCTGGAGAGAGGCCACCTGGACCAGAGCGTTATGAAAGACCAACAAAATGGTATAAAGATGTGTAATAAGACAATCACAGACTTCTAAAACAGAAGTGTATACCATTAAAGGAGACCTAAATAAACAGATGCTAGATGTCTAGATGGAAAATTCAGTATTCAAAGATACTACCTCTCTTCCCGTTCCCTTGCAGAGCATTTGTCATTTCATTTTCCCAATCGGTCACAGAAATTCAAATAAAGAGAAAATGCGCACTAATAGTCAATAAAACATTTGACATAGGACACTAAAAGTATAAGGCCAGACTAACAATAATGAGTTATTGAAACCTTAGGATAAATGCACTTTGGTAATCCAGATCCCTATCCGTGATTAAAATGGCATCTTAAATCATGAGGAAATATGTCATTTTAATTAACCTGTTGGACAATTGACTACTCATTTGGAAATATAAGACAGCTAATGTGTCATGTAATAAATAAATCATAAGAGCTGATTTAAAAAAAATGCAAGTATTAGGAAAAGATTTAAGAAATTTTTATTGGAGAAGCATTTATAACCTAGATATGTTTAATGAAACATTTACAGAGAATTGTCTCAAAGTTAAGAAAAAAAAAAAAAGCCACTAGAAATTTCTTCAGGTGTGGAAGTGAAGTGGAGGAAAGCCATTAACAAGTTAATTGCCAAATGATAAATCTCTCGAAAACAATATTTGCAACTTCAAAATTCTATATATAAATATATAAAGAGCTTCTAAAATCAGCAAAGAAAATGCAAATAGTTGAAAAGAAAGGTAGAAGAAAGATAATCAACAGGAAATTTACAGCTTAAGAGCAGTATATGAAAAGATGGTCTCCCTCAAAAGAATGCTAACTTAAGCCATAATACTCCATGTTGTCTGCTGTGCAAAGTAAAAAGACAAGAGTCCTCTGTTGGCAGGAATGTGGGAAACAGGCATTCTTGTGCACAGTGGTGGCAGAGCAGGCTGGTCTCGCTTCCTGGGAACGACTTTGTCAGTCTGTTCAAATGTAAATGCATAGCCACTTTGATAAGGACATTTCACTTCTGAGACTAAAACTTTAGCCCTAAAAAAACACGACACCAGCAAAGCAAAAACCAAAACATCCAGACTAAACCTAACAAATCCCCAAACTTTGATGCACATATAAAGATAGATGTGTAAGGGTGTTCATCCCAGACTTTATATACAGAGACAATTGGAGGCACCAACAACATCTACTCTGGAATATGTTGCAGCCATGAAACACAATGATGTAGACATTTATGGACTCATAAGAAAAGATTTTCAAAATACTGCTAAACAATAAAAATGAAGCTATAATGATTTTGTTGTTAGGAAATTTAAAAAAAATTTAGTGTTAAATGTTCATGGAAATAGTGTGCGTGTGTGTGCTGTGAGTCTGGGAGTTGCATCCTGCCTGGCTGCTCTCCATGAGCTCAGAGACTGGGGAAGGGGAGGGTTCTGGCTGTCATGTTTGCAGCTCTTCAGTGAGCTGCATGGACTCTTAGGCTGCTGAGAACTAGCCCAGGTGAAGCACCAATCACAGAGCTCATTATTACTGCAGAAAACAAGGCCTTTTGAGGTTGAGGTGAAGCTCAAAGTAGTGCATATTATTCAGCCACACTCTTCAATTCATTGACCTTGAGTTTTAACAAATCATCTTGGAAAGCCTGCTGTAAATCACTTCTACCCGGCAGCTAGAGGCCCAGGCCTGGGAGTGGCCCGTCTGGGGCACAGAGGACGGAGTCTGTCAGAGGTGTTGTGAACTCTAGGATCATGGAGCTGATTCATGCTAACATTGGAAGCTCACTTTCCTTGGGAAAGCCCCTGGAGGGTGGAAATTAAGATGCTGCAGGTCTCCCAGCCCTGTCACCTTTAGTGGACATGTTATTAATGTGGAAGCTGTTCAACCATGTTGTATTAATTGGGTCTCCAGCCAGTGCCCAATGTGACAAGATTAGCAGAGAGCACAGTTATTCATCAGTGAGTTGTCACAGCTTAATTGTCCTTTAAATGCTTTCGAATACAGCAAAGGTTGAAGAAGAAGGCAGGCTTCCCATGAGCTTCCTTGAGACCCAGCGCATGTAGCCACAGAAAATGAAGCACAGTTGACCCTTTAACAACATGGGGGTGAGGGACACTGGCGCCTGTGCCATGTCCCAACTTAACCACGAATTGCCTGCTGCTGACAGAAGCCTTTGCAATAACACAATCTATTAGCACATATTTTGCATGCTTCGTGTATTATATACTGTATCATTACAATAAAGCAAGTTAGAGAAAAGAAAATGTTATGAGCATCATAAGGAAGAGAAAATATATTTATGGTATGTAGCATGTTCATCAATACCATACATTCCATCATCTGTTTACAAGAAAATCCAAATATAAGTGCACTCACTCCGCCAACCCAGTGTTGCAGAAGGGTCACTGGACAGTTTCCAGACAGTGAATCCCCGACGAGGGTATATCAGATGGATTACCCTGCCTTCGCTGCTTTTCCTTCCTCTAAGTCCTGAGACCTTTTACTAATAATCATAGAAGCTACCATCAGTTGAGGGCTGTACAGACAGCTTAGAAACAGCATCCCATCTGCATTTTGGAATAACTCTGTCAAGCGTTCCACGGGTTATGTCACTGAAGTTCAGCACAGTTAGCTGACCAGTCTGAGATCCTGTGGCAGATAAATGGTGACACTGGGAGTAAAACTTAGTCTGCAATACGTTCCTCTCCTTCCCTCATTCCCTCTTCTACACCCTTCCATTCCCTCACATTGTGCTGAAATATTCCTCCTTGTCTGAAATTCTCACCATCTTCAAGTGCCTAGTTCAAGTGTGACTTTCAGAAATATCAGAAACCTTCAGACAAGTTATCTCTGATATCTGCATCCTAAGTAGCTAGCTTTATTATCTAAAGTTCCACAGTTTAACAGAATTGAATTTTGCACTAAAACTTCCAACAGTTTGCTGACACTTGGGTTCAAAGCAATCAAATTTTGCAGGAACAGAAAGTTTCGTGTTGTCCCCTTGAATTGACAACCCCAGCCAGAAACCAGAATTTCACCCAAGCTCCTAATGCATGCATCTACCTTCACAAACCAGCCTTGGAAGGAATCTTGTCCCTTGTATCTTCACTAGTGTGTGCTCTGCCTTTCTTTATTTGAAGCCCACATTTTCTTCCTAGACTTTTAGGATTTCTTTTATTTTTTTTTCCCCCAAGCCTAAGGTCTCTACTTCTGGAATTTTCCTGGACTACAGAAACTAGCAGCTTCTAGCTAAATTTTCTGAAAAAAATAAATAAATAAATAAAATAAAATAAATAAATAAAAATCTCTACCTTCTTCGTTTTTGAGTAAATGACCTGGGGATACATGGGGATTCTTTCTCAATGTTAAGGGGACTTACTGAAAGACAGGTGTAGGAACTGACTTGTTACTGCAGAGGTAAACAGAATCGCTTTATTGTCTCCTGACCCCTCTGTGTGTGTGTGTGTGTGTGTGTGTGTGTGTGTGTGTGTGTGTGTGAATTTCACCATATCACTGTGACATTATCAAATTTATTGCACGCAGAGCCATGAAAAAGCACTGCGTGTTAGGTTCTTATTCAGTGCTGCTGTCTCTGCATCAGAACATGCCTGTGAGTACATCCTCCCAGTCACCAGGCATTCTAAGTCAGCTGACAGTGTGCCCTGGACCTTGGCCACGTGGTTAAGCCACCTGCTCACTCCCCACCTGACTACTTCAGACACATGAGAAATAGATGCTTCTCTTATCTACCATTATTAAATCTTTTCGGGACAGAATCTGAAAAAAATAACAGTATTGAAAGAAATTGTATCTGTCTTGATATTTAACCGTTTACACGTTTATTCAGTTTCTCAAATGGTATTGATTTGCTAAAAATGCAGACTGTTCATTAGAGAGACTGGAAATAGTACAGAACAATGAAGCTCTAACACTAGCCGCCCTGGACAGAAGCGATCTGCAGCGACCACCTCAGTCTCAGGGGGGCCTCACCTCCAACGTCTCTATCATAGAAGCCATAAAAGGGGCAGATGTAGATAGTCCAAGACTAGTTTTCAATAAAAATGGGATGATTGATGATTGATTATTTTTAATATAAAAGTAGCCTATTAAATTTTGCTTTAAGAGAAGAAAGTGGGGTGGTATATACATGAAGGGAACAGTGCTTCTTTAAATAAATGCTGCCTTGCCACGAAAGATACTATTTTGTAAAAGAAGCTTCTGAAATCAAGAGCAAGAATATGGCAATCATTAAGAGAGTGGAGTCTATTTGTTTTAACGTCACATCTCAGAAAATAATTATACTCTATTGAAAAAGATGAGGGAATCAATATTCTTACATTTTTACTCTTTTTATTGATCATGTTGGTGATTTTCGAGAGGATAATATCATTTGCATTTCCTCATTAATGATTCTCTCTGCTATTGTTTAGCCTTTTTTTTTATATGTAAGTAGATTTTACTCTTACAAGTTCTTTCGATAATAACTTTCACCCCCTGATGGGTTTTTTTATTTTGCTTTCTTGACTAGATTATGTTACGGAGCAGTATTTCCTTTCTCCTGCAAGTGAGCAGAGATGTCACATCCTTAATTTTCTGCAGCTCTAGCTTATCTGCGGTCATCATAATAAAGAAAAACGACTGTGTAAACAATGTTTTCTTTTCCTTAGAACTTTTTATTCCATACTACATGTCCTCTGTTATTTCTATTTTTTCCTGATATTTTTATTGAGATAAAATACACATCACATAAAATTTACTATTTTGGCCATTTGTCCTCTGATTTTAAGTATTGTATAGATCTATCTGGAACTTCTCTATTCATGTCAGTGAACTGCTTTCTATTTTTATAATATTTCAGGGATATAGCCCTTTTAGTTTGTGTGTTTGCCGTGATAGTAATTCGTAGAAGCCAGATTGGCTGGATAGCATATTCTTCTCTTATTTATTTTATAACTGGAGGTTTGAGTATTTGCCCATTCCACCCACCCCCTACCCTCAAGTCTCCCTTAACCAGTAGCCTATTATTCTGTTTTCTATATCTGTAATCTCTTGTTCAATATACAGGTGAAATCATTTTTTATTTGTCTTCATCTGACTAATTTCACTTAGCACAATGCCTTTAAGATCCATCCATGCTGACACCGACCAGGAAAATTTCCTTCTTTTTCATGGCTGAATAATATTCCACTGTGTAAATATATCATGTCTTCTTTACCCTTTCAGTCATAAATAGACAACTAGGTTCCTTCCATTTCTTAGCTGTTGTAAGTAATGCTTTCATGAACATAGTAGTACAGATATATTTTTATGCTAGTGCTTTTGTTTCCTTCAAATAAATATCCAGAATAAAAAGATAACAGATAAATATTGCTTGATCATATGTTGGTTAAATTTCTAATTTTGAGGAATCTTCATACTGTTTTCAATAGTATCTGCACTAATTTGCATAAGCAGTATACTTGGGATCCCCTTTTTCCACATTCTTGTCAACATTTGCTATTTCTTGACTTTTTGATAATAGCCATTCTAGCAAGTGTGAGGTAATATCTCTTAATGATTTTGATTTGCATTTCCCTGGTGACTATGCTGAATGTCTTATCATGTGACTATTGGTTATTAGTATGACTTCTTCAGAAAAATGTATGTTCATATACTCAGTCAGTTTTAAAAATCAGAATGGTTGCTCTTGAATTTTATGTGTTCTTTATATATTTTGTCAGATGTATTATTTGGAAATATGTCCTCTCAATCTAAAGACTATCTTTTTTATTTTGTGATCATTTTCTGTACTGTGCCAAAGTTTTTTAGTTTGATGTAATCCTATTTATTTTTGCTTTTTTTTCTTTGCTATTCATATAAAATATTACCAAGATGATGTCTAGGAACTTAACATCTATGTATTCTTCTAGAGATGTTAAGATTTAGGTTTTAAGTTCAAATATTTAATGCATTTGAATACATTTTTTTTGTGTGGTGTAAGAGAGGGGTCCAGTTTCCTTCTTTGTGACTGTCGGCTTTCTCAGCACCAATTCCTCATTTATATTCTTGACTCCTTTGTCACAAATTAATGTATTGCATATATGTATATGTTTATTTCTGGGTTCTTGATTCTGTTTCTTTAATATACTATATATGTGTATATATATCATAGATATGTATAAATATATGTCATAACTTAAGTAAAAAAGTCCCAGAAATATAACTTCAATAAAAAGTTTAGTATCAACTTGAGGATTTGAACCTGGGAACAGGCAAACAAATTTCTGTGTTGACTGTCCACCATTACAATCCTGGGTTAGCTTTCATAAACAAACCCTTGAGTAAGTGGTCAAACTTGCATCTGTGTCACAAAAGAAGTGTATTCTGGTCTTTATGGCTCTGAATTCTATCTGGAAATCTATCTGGAATAAGCAGAGGATGATTAAGACTTTGTCTAAATTTTAGTGGATGTCACAGGAACTTGGCAAGTGTTCACAAGGGCTTGTCTCTCTCAGAGGGGCTAAGGGGTGTTCTGACTTCCATTTGTGCAAGTGTCTTCTGCACCAGGGAGGTGGGGTCTCAGGAGTGATTTTGTTTACACTTGGAATATTTTTTTAAAGTTTTTTTGTCCATTTTTTTTTCTCTGCTTGTGGAATAGACCTAGTACCTTGCAAAGCTAGAATTGTTTAATTTTAAAATTTGCTTCCCTTGGCATGTTCTGGGATGATGTACCTTTTTCCTTGTTAGGGAGAGTTCGGTAAAGGTTTTGCTGAATCGTGCTTTTCTGTAGGAGAGAAGAAGATCTGTGATCTGGCTTCACTTTCCCATCCTAAGTCCATTTTATATGACATCAAACCCTGCAGCAGTCAGAACTGGGTCACACAGAGTGTGTCTTTAGAAGGTCCTGACATCCTTCCGGAACTGCATCCTCCCATGTCCGCATATCAAATCGGAGCCAGGCTCCCCACACAAGTAAGGAGTTGAAACTTTTATTTTTCACAAGATCAGAGATGCAGCATCTTTATTGTGCACTCTATAATTTTTCAGTTAAGAAATTAAATTCCACATGAAGAGGAAAGATGTTGATGTCACTTTTGATCACATGAAATACAACAGACATTCAGCATGAAAGACAAAAGGAGGAGCTGGGTTTGCATCTCATTCAGTGCAGATCTCCAGCTTATCCCAGTGGTCCGAGGGGCATGGGTTATCTGTTCCCCAAAAGAGCCAAACCTTATGTGTGCTGAGTGGTGGAGGAGACCTCTGCTTGTAAGAGTTTGCCTTTTGTTGTCAGTACAAGTTACTAAATTAAGAAAAATCTCTAGGTGGTGAAACAGAACTTTACTGGAAATGTTAATAGCCAATGTTGGTTGGCATAGTGTATCCTCCTTTATTCTAACACTCCTTTCTCCCAAGCATGGACCTAATAAGGGTCTGGATACCGTAAAATTCTCAAGGTAGGACTTAAATTGCTCCTCTGGTCTGAACTCTCCCTGCACATAGGACAAATCACAAGGAAATAAAAAACTTATCTGAAGGCTTTCTTATATACACTGATAAAAACTAATTCAGGCATAACATGGGAAACAGGATCATTCAGAAAAAAAAAAATCTCAGGACTGATCTCAACTAGAAAAGTGAAAAATTTTGTGCAATGAAAACAGGGGTGCTTTAAATGGCAGTTAAACAGTGACATTGTGAGTTTCTGACTGGGAAAATTTAAACTTGGTTTTCAAGTAGATAGATGGATGAATTAGGCATGTTCAAATGGAAATAACTGATAGAGGCAAAACATTCAAGTCTCTATGCCAATAGTGCTATTACTCCCTGGTCTGTCAGCTAAGGGAACGTTTGGCAAGAGGAAAAAGGGACAGGCATTTCAAGCCTGGAGCTGAAGGGACTCTTGAGTCCTTGCCCTGACCCATGAGAACTGACAAGCACTGGACAGAAAGGTCCAAAGCTGCAGTCCTGACTCTCTCACAATCAGCTATAAAATCTTGGGAGAAAAACTTGGTTATCACTCATTGGTTGTTGGCTAAAAAACAGATCATTTTTCTAATTATATAATTATCATATACTCAAGCTAAAAGTGAAGAAACTACTCTTAAGAATACAAAATATCAATTATGTGCGTCATTCCTGTTTAATATGTTGTGTGTGTGTCTGCAGTCATTCCTGCAGTCACGGATAGATGGCAACCTGCAGTGACTCTGACAGCCGTCCTTTTCACTCACCAGTGGACTGTGGCCTTCCCCATGCCCATAGCCTTCTGCTGAAAAAAGAATTATTTTGGTCTCATGCCTGGTTGCTGGGTCATTTATTTGACTATTTTCCTATTTGGGGATATTTAGACTATTATCATTTTCTCTTTTAAAAATAACTGCAATAAATGCTTTTGAACTTAGAAAGCTGATGCCTTTAAAGTGTTTTCTTTTTATGGAAAGTGCCTCAAAGTTGAGCTCTAAGCCACAGGAGAAAGTTATTTTGAATAATATGATAATCAATACATGGTCCACGACTACAAGAATGGATGGCAGTCCTCCTTACTTCTAAGGCCAGTCAGTTTGCAAACATCTTCAGTTCTGTAATGTGAGACATCTTTTCCCCATAGGAGTTCTTAGCCAGAATTCTTAGGATAGATTTCTCCAGGCAGGCAGCAGCAAAGCCAACAAATGTATCAGAAAAATGCTGTAGTGAGGAACTTTCCAAATGCCTTTCCTATGTCTTCACAACTTTGATACTCTAGCACGAAAAGAAAATCTGTCAATGACAACTTTCCTGTTGCTTCCTAGCATTTTCATTCTTACTGCAGAAAAGGAAAGCAATGAACCTGGCACAGAGCACTTAAACTAGACACACAGCATGCCCAACACCTGTGTCAGCACACTTGCCCCTGCACAGGGGCCAGCAGGTTTGTCTCCCAGCCCTCTTCCTAGTAGGATGCTCCATTCCTCAAGACATGGAAGCCAGGAGTTCACAGAAGTACCTTCTCAATTGCTGAGATAGACCATTTTCCTGTGAGGGGGCAGGTGACACAGCCCATGAGCTCTACAGGACGTGTGAAATGAGTCAGTGGAAAGGCAGCTTAGGGGAATGTGTGTGGTCGATGGGGCTTGGAGCATGGCCAAGGTCCTGCAACGCACGCCATACATACATACACATGTACACACATGCCTGGTCTTAATTGACATTTCAATCTAGATCAGTTGGACTAATCTAGACAATTGACTAAAGACAACACAGGGTTCCCATGTACATCACACAATTTCCCCAACTTTTACCATCTTATTTACATAGTGTGACATATTTGTCACAACAATGAATGAATATTGATCTCTTCTTATTAAAACCCATATATTGTACGATGTACGAGTTTTTGATCTAATGTCCTTTTGCTGTCCCGGAATCTCATCCAAGAGCTCACAGTACATTTAGTCATGTCTCTAGACTCTTGGCTGGGACAGTTGCTCAGAGTTTTCTCGCTTTTTGATGAATCTGGGTCAGGTATTTTGAGGAAGTCCCTCACCTGAGCTTTATCTGATATTTTTCTGAGGCTTAAGGTGGGATTCTGAGACTGGGGGACCAAACACTCAAAGATAAAGGTTAGTCTTTCTAACAAAAGTTCCGATCACTAAGCTTTTCAGTATGTTCCAGGGACCGTGCTAAGTCTTTGAAACATTGGATCTCCTAATTCTGTCTATTGAATTTTATCATTGGAGGAAATAAGCTCAGAAAGTACAGTAACTCAGATCAGGACACACAGTAGGCCACACAAACACTGGTTTCTTGGTTCTAAAAACTCTGCTTTTAGCCAATGCAAGTCTCTGATGGGCAGCAAGAGACCCTTGGCTCTGGTCAAACCCCACTTCCTTATGGAAGTGTAGATGTATGCCTTTGTTCTCAACCTTTTTCAGTTGCCTCAAATCTTCATTCATTCATTCATTCATTCATTCATTAGTCATCCAACAATACTGAGAGTCAAAAATTTACATACTCTCCACTGTGGTGACAACACAGAGAAAAACAGACAAAAATATCTGCCTTCATGAGTCCTGCCTTCTAGCGGAGAGAGACAGAAAATACAGATAATAACAAGGGTCATTTAGGAGCTTTACATATTGTATCATAAGTTCTAAGGAGAAAAATTCATTAGGAAACAGGAAAAGGAACTTTGCAGTGTCCCCTACCTCCCTTACCCCTATCCTAACCTAGCCTAATCTTGGGACATGCCCCCTCCTCATCCCACAGCTTATGCGTATTGAGGACCCTCTGAAGTCTCTCAAAACTTGTTCAGTACTCATGTCTACCCAGTTAACACAGTGTTTTACATTCTCAAGTGCCCAGTGGACCTCAGTAAGATCATGACTATGTGACAACAGGTGACTCTGCATACTATTCCTGAGCTCCTTGTCTCCTTCCCAAGGATTGCAGGACCCTGGAAAGAGAACCTGACAGGAAGATTGAACTGGCAGGCAATGCACATGAGTGTGCCATCTGCTTAGGTCTTGGCTCTGGAAAAATAGAGACCGTCCGCATTTTCAGAAACTCAGGTTAAGAAGGATGAACTCTATGTTGCAAAACTACTGAGCATATGATTTCACTCACAAGTGGTATACAGAGAAACTAAGGAAACAAATGAACTAAATAAAACAAAAATAGACTTTTTATCAACTAAATCAAATAAGTGGTTGAAAGAAGAGAAAGAGAAGGGGGTGGGCAAATTGGGTAAATGGGGTCCATTGCATAGTGGAGGAAGAAGTGGACTGGAGGATGTAAACTTAGTGTTTAAATGTTGATTGACAATGATATACTCCTTAAATCTCTATAATGTTATGATACAATATCACTTTAAAATTAATTCAATAAATCAAAAGAAATCTTTATTAATTTCAAAATAAAAGCAGCATAAAGTTCAACTACTTGGGAGGTCCTTTTGTGCAATCAGTCTGCATGACAGAACAAGTTGCAGGTCACCATGTTGACTGTGACTCAGTCCTATAGCAACCTTGGAACAAGGACATGGTCCTCTTTATTTTATGGGCTCAGAGAGGGGGAGTAAGTTGACCAAATTTGCTCAGCGAATGAACTATGCAGCAAGAAACCAAGAGCATAGATTCTAACTATAAAATCCTCAATTTCCCCCACACTCTGACAAATAGTGTATGACTTTTGGCATTTTTGAGATTAAAATAAGATAGATTGCTGGCAATAAATATGGTCTAATCTAATACAGTGTTACTCACACTGACCTCTGTTCCTTACATCAATCAGGTTGGTCCATCCTGGTTTCTTCACAGGAAGCTCCTGGAACAACCAGCCCGACCACCTTGTCCGGAACAACTTGGTATCTCTCTGTGTCAGTGCAAAGCTGGGGTAGTCCCTCAGTCGTGGACTGTGATCCCAGAATTACAAATAATTCTTTGTGGTGCAAGAAGCTGTGTCCTTGTTTCTGTCAGAACCTGTTAAGCATGTCCAGTTTAGGTTGTGCTGATTTGTCTCAGTTTATATTTGAATAGGGATCAGAATTGTTGCTTCTGGGAGGGTTATGGTTTCAGCAAAGCATCTGGCACTCAGAAAATATTTGTTGAATGTTTCTGATGAGTGAATTAAAGACTTCAGAGAAATGTAAGATATAAGATATCATTTTTACATACTACTGAATTCTATAATATAGCAATATAGGAATTATAAAAAGCAATCTGTTAATATGTACCCAAAGGCTTAAAGTTTTACACTTCTACTCACTCATCATAGTTATTAGAAATTAATCTGAATTGAGAGCATAGTTTAAGAATATTTAAGTGTCTTTGGGTATTATTAGTAATGGTAAAAATTGATGACTAGTATTAGGTGAACAGCCTGGGAAATGAGGGCATATCAATTTGATAGAACATTTTAGCCTGCCTTATATGATTATTGCTAGTTATTTAATGGAGACACTTAAGAAGGAAAACACTTAAGCAATGTTTTAAGGAAAAAAAAAACAGAATAGGTGTATGTGAAGAATTAAATAGCATTAAAAAGTAAAAAATGAAATCTTGCAGAATTTGAAAGAGATCTATGATGATTTATTAAAGATCAACAAACAGTGATAGTGACTTGACATGGGTATTGTGGGTAATGCTCTTCCTTTATTTTTAGATTTTCTGAATTTTTTCTTAAATTATTTAATTTAATATCTTATTTTTTAAAAGAGAGGTGCAGGCAGGAATGAAGGCATGTTGCCAAGCAGGCAGGAAGAGAGAGAAAGAAGAAGTATTTTACTTATATTATTGACTTTTTCATCTTGGTTGTTTTCCTGGATCCTGGGTCTTGAACCGACCTTTTAAAAATTAATTTTATTGAAGGAACATTGCATCATGACTTTATATAGATTTAAGTTGTGTATCATACTAAATACACATCTGTATATAATACATTATGTTCACCACCATTTAAGTTCTTCCTTCACTATAAAATTGATCCCCTTTATTGTTTGACAACCCACCTTCTCTTTCTCTTCCTGCAAACACTGATTTGTTTTTATTAATTAGAAATGTATTTTTGTTTTATTTAATTCATTTCTTTGCTTTTTTTCTCCACAGAACAAATGAGCAATACAATACAATGTCTTCCTCCTTCTGGCTCAGTTCACTAAACACAATTTCCTCTTGTTCCATCCATATTTACTGCAAATGATAGGATCTCATCTTTTTGATAGTTGAGTAGTATTCTACCATGCACACACATAAGATATATTGACTGAACTCACCAATCAAAAAGACATATAGTGACTGGATGGATAAAGAAATAGAACCTATCTATATTATACCTAAAGGAAACCATATGAGATCCAACGATAAACGTAGATTAAAAGTCAAGCATTGTGGAAAAATACACAAAAGCAACAGTTGTGAAAGAAAATCAGCAACTGCAAAACTTGTATCAGACAAGACAAGTTTCCAACTAAAAACAGCATGATGAGGCAGGACAGACACTACATTATGGTCATGAGGCTAATTCATCAAAAAGAAACAACTGTCATCAACATACATGAGTCCAATGGAGGATCATCTAAATATGTAAAACAAAAACTGATAGAAATAAGGGCAGACATTGACAGGAACACAATACTAGCAGGAAACTTTAACACTACACTTACATCAACAAATAAAATCCAGGCAGAAAATCAGTGAAGAAATAGGGCCCTAATTGAAATAATACATCACATGAACCTAATAGACATATGCAGCATGTTTTAGCCCAACAAAAAGGAACATACATTTTTCTCAAGTGTAATGGAACATTCTTGAGTATAGACTATAGACTAGGACACGAAACAAGTCTCAGAAGATGTAGAAAGATTGAAATTACAGAAAACATCTTCTCAGACCACAACAGGGTTAACTTAAAATGAACCAAAAGAACAAAACTGCAGATTGAACAACATGCTTCTGAGTAACTCTGGATCATTGAAGAATGGAAACAAATGAAAACTCAGCGACCAGCTACCAGAACATATGGGGTGCAGCAAAACCACCCAAATGGTCAATGATGCCAAGAGCTGGTTCACTGAAAAAATAAACAAAGTTGATACACCCCTAGCTAGACTCATTATGAAAAAGAGAGAGAAAACTCTATTAACAAAAAATCAGAAATGAAAGAGGAGCGATTACAACTGACATCACAGAACTACAAAGGATCATGAGAGATTGTTATGGACACTTATATGCTAATGAGTTTGTCAGTCATGAAGAAATTAATAGATTTCTAGAATCCTACAACCTCCAGAAACTGAACTATCCAGGAGGACACAGCCAACTTAAACAGATCAATCCTAAGCACAGAAATTGAAACAGTAATAAACAACCTCATCCAAAATAGGAGCCCTGGTCCAGATGGCCTCACTGGTGAACTCTACCAAACATTTGAAGAAGAGCTAGTCTCACCCTTCTTAAATTTTTCCACAAAATTGAAGAAGGGAAATTCCCAAAAATATTCTGAAGCCAATATTACCCTGATTCCAAAATTAGACAAAGATAGCACCAAACCTCACCCCCCCAAAAAAAAACTGCAGACCAATATCACTGATGAATATAGATGCAAAAAGCCTCAATAAAATTCTGGTAAATAGAATTCAACAGCACATCAAAATATTACACCCCACTATCAAGTGGGATTTATTCCAGGGTGGCAAGGATGGTTCAACTCATGCAAATGAATCAGTGTGATATACAAAATCATCAAATCAATAATAAAAAGCA